>VXAV01004873.1:330394-352930 GCA_013399715.1 Alectura lathami | reverse complement strand
CGCTCCCGGCGGGCCGGCTCCCGGCGCCCTTATTTAAAGTCGGCCGGGGGGCGGCGGGGCGCTGCGCGGTGCCGCTCTGAGGGTGAGCGAGCCCTCCCCGCGCGCGGAGCGGGGGGAGGAAGAAAAAAAAAGGCAAAGGAAAAAANAAAGAAAAAGAAAGAAAGAAAGAAAGAGAAAAAAATAAAGAGGGAGGAGGGACTCTGGCAAGTTCAGTTTGGTACCAAGCCGCAGCCGGGCTGCGGGGCTTGGCAGGCGATGGATAAGGATGAGATCCACCTGCGCAGGCTGCCGGCCGCCGCGCCATGGGGACCACGTAAGTGTGCGGTGGGGTGGCGGGGGTGCGCTGCGCCGCGGGATGGGGTGTCCGGGCCGCTGCTGCCCCGTGGGGAGCGGGACCCTAGTGCCGCGGTGAGGGGCTGCTCGGTAGCATTTCGTCGAGCGTTTACAAATCCTGGGGTAATCTTTTCCAAGTAGCAGGGAAATAAAATAGAGTTCTCCCCACCCTTCCCCCTGAAAGTGTGAAACAGCATGAAGTCCTCTTTACCTACATTATTATAGTAATTAAAAGCTCATCTAGCCCCAGGAAATGAGGCTAATTATGAAAAACTGCTGGAATATGAGGTAGATGAGATAAATCCTCGATTTGATGGTTGCTGTCAATGCACACTGTGCCGCGGCAGGCGAGCAAAGAAGGTCTTACAAAATGATGTGGGTCTGCCTCCAATGGTCAGTAATGTTCTTACAGAGTTGGCTTAATTATGTATCTCCGTATCATTAACTAATGTGTGCAACAAAATAAATTACATATATTGGAAAGGGAAAATACATTCCTTGGCTGAGAAGTTACAGAATGTTTTGAGCCAAAGAGCAGAGCGCTCAAATGGTAGGGGGTGGGAATTTCCTTGGCTTCCCTCTAGAAATAAATCATGGCTTGGTGTCTGCGGGCATGCACATGCACCCACACATGCGTTTATATAAAATTTCATGCACACAGACACTGTGTGTAGAAAGTCTTCATGTGCACGCATTGGAACACAAATTTCATAGGCACTATTTACTGAACACATTTTTCTACTGGTTTAGAGACTATAAAGCTAGGACTGAGATGCTAACCAGGAACACGCTGTAACACACTTGGTTATCCAGCTGAATTGTATACAAATGGAGTAAATTTAGCATGGCACCATTTATAAATTCCATCCTTTACAATCAAAATTCCAAATCTAACTGTTTGCAGCTAAGAATAGCATGGGGAGCCCTTTTCTTTACTCCCTCCTTTTGGATTCCCACGAAAACCATTATCCCAGAGTCTCCTCATTAAATGGCCAAACATTTCACTGGAGCTCAGCCCATTTCTGCAATTGTCAAGCCATAGGCTGGCCAAGGTGCCCGGGGCGTCTTGGGCAAACAAAAGAACACTGGTTCTTTAGTGCCTGACGTGGAACAGCTGGGCTTTGTGGCTTGGTACTGGGCGATGGAGTTTCGGAATGACGCTGCCTGTTCCAGGTTAGCTTCTTAGTTAAATGGAGTGGAACTTCTCAGTGCTGACCATGGGGTGTGTTCTGGAATGGAAGTTGAGGTGTTACCACGGTGCTTTAAAGGGGGTAGCAGTAAGAGGGCTAAGAGATAAGAACGGTACTAGGAAGCTCAGGCTTTGCTCATGGGGCAGGTGGCGATTTATCACAGGGTAATCGCAGCAATAGGGCGAGTCCTGGGAAGTTGCTAGAGTGGCACTTGGTCTGTGAGAAACTCGGCACAATGCTTTGCGGTGACATTCTCCATGTAATTTACTGAATCACCCATTAGCGGCACAAACAGCGCGCACCAGCTCCATTAGTGAGTTCAAGGAGCAGTTTTGTTCTCGGAAGTGCGCATTTGTATTTCTGTTGATATCCGCAAAATCTTGTTTGTAAAGCTGTTTATAGGATGAAGCTCCTGTCTAGTTACATGATGGATCCATGCACTGCAGTGCAATCTGTAAGCCCTCGACAGTTCTTGGGCACGTTTTGCATTTATTGCTTGAGAGACATGTGGAGACCCAAACTTGCTGTTTGTACCTGGGTCCTTATCCTCAGAAAGCCCCACTGTGGGCAGCTGGGGTGTTAGGGAAATGCTGGGAGGGTGGCTGGAGGGAGGAAAGTGAAGGGAAGGCTGTATTCCCCTTACTATGGAGAAATGCCTGGAGTTACTCATGGCCAAAAGACTGCTTTGCATTTTGCTAGCAACGAGCTGGCCAGTGACCTCCATATGTTATTCTTGGCTCTGTCAGTAGTGTGAAAGGCTGGTATTCTCAGTCCCATCCCTGCCCACTGACCCAGGCACTGCAGCTGATGGCTCCCAGCTTGCTGCCAGCTCCTTCCTTATGCCCTGGGCAAGGAGGGTGTGTAGTGAAGGGGCCAGGGTCAGAAGTGGCTGGGAAAGGCACCAATGTGTTGGCCAGAGCAGCCAGTTGCTCCAGGGCAAGTGATGGGGGCACTGGGACAAGTGCTTGTGGTGTGGCTCAGCACGGGTCAAGACTTTAGCCCCTACATGTCAGCAGTTCAACATCTCCTGAATGAACAGCTGGCCCCTTTGAAAACATTGGGAATTTTTATTGTGGTCAGACAGTTGTGCCAAAAAGCGAGGTGTTTTCCTCTCTTTTCTTGGGGAGACATCGCTCATCCCAGAGCAGGGCCTCCCGCATGGCTCCATTGGCTTCTTTGCAGCACTCAGTTCCCTGTGGTAGGACTGCAGCTATTCCCATTAACAGTGAAAATGATGAAGCATATTAAGCTAATAATTAATCAGAGATGACAAGGGACTAATAACTGTATTGATTTAATTAGGACTTCTTTTCCAGCCTTGTAACTCGCACTCACGCACATCATTAAAGTAATATTTTAATTTGTACTAATAACTTATTAATTTCTGTGGATGAGCGCGAGCGCAGCGGCAGCTCCAACACCGTGCTGGGCTGTGGCTTGCCACACATGGGGACGGGGCACTGGGAATGCAGTGGGCACAGGTGAGTTTGTGTGGAGAGGACAGGGAGCATGGAGAAACAGCATGCAGAATAGTGGGCAGGAGAGCGACCCTGGGAAGGAGCAGTATTTATTGGTGTCCAGAAAGGAAAAATGTCCCTTTTGACTTTAATTATACCCTTTGGCTTCTGGTGATTTTGGGAAAAGGAAATGCTTGGGGACATGCTGTGGTTGGAAAATACTTCTTGCTTTCAATTAGGATCGCTTTGGGGAGAGGGAAGAGCAGAGGGGACTGCGGCAGGCAGGGCAGATTTCAAGGCTTTACTGTGTGAAAGGCTGAGGAGTGCTCAGCTTGCTTATCTCCCCCTGCTTTAGCCGGGATGTGCAGTGCTCACAGGGCATGCTTGGCATCCTTCATGGCTGGGTCCTTGGCAAGGCAGCCCCGGCACATGCGTGGTCCAGGAGGTAGCTCTGAGACCCCACACTAAAAGCATGTTCATAAAAGCAGTTCCGCTGGGGGCAGAGGGTGCCGACAAGGCAACATCTGCCTTCCTGACCTCACCCATGCTTGCTGCAAAGCTCTGGATTGTGGCAGGCAGAGCTGCACCCTCTGGGGTTGTGCAAGGAACCAGTTTTAGGAATGCCTCTGTGGGACCCCGTGGCACTGTCACGTTCCACAGTGCTAAGCCGCCCCGTGCCAGTTGCCGGGTCGAAGTCACGTCGTGGGGTGATGTCAGTAGCAGTGTGCAGCTATTTTCCAGCACTTTGAAGAGCGAGAAGACAGCGGTGCCTCAGTTGTCGCTGTGAGGTGATTTATGGCACGCGCAGGCCTTTCAGAAGCCGCTGGCCTGCTCCAGGCGCAGGAAGCAGAGCAGCCTGCGCCCAGCTGCATTAGTCACAGCCCCTGCCCCGGGCCAGCCCCTGTGTGCCCACAGGAAGCACGTTTGTATTTATTTGGCTTAGCCTTCGGTTTCCTACACTCTCTGGTCTGCCTCTGAGAGTGGTGCCGTAGCCCAGTGGGAGGCCTGCCCGTCCCCTTGCTCCCTTGCCTTCCCACAGCTGCCGTCCTGGGACAGCCGAGCTGTGGCCCTGCTCCTCGCACGCTCCGGCATGCTCGCTCATCCCCAGGGATCCCAGCCCCACTGCTGCCCCATGTTCTGCTGTGTTCCTTCTTCTTCCAGCTCCCCAGTTCCCATCTCTGGCAGGCCGTTCTTCCAGCCACTACAAAAACTATTTCCAGATCTGCCCCGATGAAAAGATAGCAATGCCAGATCCTGTGCCATCTCCTTGCAGTATCTTTGCCCGCTTGCCTTATCTGCGTACCTGATTTGTTCTTGGCAGCTCTGCTTGTGCATTCTTACTTCTCTGAGTGGAATATTAATAATATACCAATCACTGAAATTGTCCTCTCTGACTGCGCTCCAAAAAACACAACTTTTTTTGGTAAACTGACGTGAACCTATGACTTCTTATGCATGACTGTAAGTGCTCTGAGGGAGTTTTAAAATCTGGAATCTGTTATGAAAAGGCAAAGTAGTGTGCAGGCATTAACTGCTCTTTTTTTTTATCGTATAATTTAACTTATACCCTGGCATCAGTGGCTACAAGTTCTGTGTTCCTGGTCCTGCTGTCCTATCTCTCCTGCTGTTTGTATCCTGTGTAGGGGGAAAGTTTGGTGAGTGCACACTACAGGGAGAAAGCACTTTGTTTTCTAAACACACTGCAAATATTTGTTGTCTCTTGTACTTCGTCACTGACATCAGCTGATGTCCCGCTTGCAGAACAAACTTGGAATATGCAGTACGCATCTGTGTAGGATAAGGATGGTTCACCAAGGAAAACTGCCCAGGGAGAGAAAAACACCTTTTACAGCACCTGGTTAGTTTAAAAAAAAAAAAAAGGGGGGGCTGGGAAAAGGCTGGCAGCTGAGTTACATTTGCAGTGCAGAAAAAGTAAATGGGGAAAGTGAGCAGTTACTGACTTCAGCAGCATCATGGAGGCAAAATTAACGAAAATCAAGTCTTCTGAGCTCACTTTATAGCTTTTTTTTTTTTTTTTTTTTTTTTTTTTTTTTTCTTTAACATGATACTGTGGTGATTCTATAATTGCTCTTAAGAAGAGTAACAGGAACCAAAGTGAAAGTTTTGGGGTGAAGTATCACTCAAAATTTTAGGGTTTTACTCCTTTGATGTAAGGAAAGTGGCAGAAATGGGTCCTGTGCAGGTATTTATGTCCGCTCATTTGTACTATAGCATCTTGGCTGACAATGTACTGCAAGATATGTCAATGAGTGTGCTTTGCGATTCTTCCCAGATTTTGGCAGGCAGAGATTCAAAATATGGCATGACTTTATGCTTTTGGTATGATTGCCCAGAAGAAATCTACTGCAGACTGCAAAAGAGGGAAGCTTTTATGCAAATACAATTAAATTCATCTCTCTGTGTTGCAGCACTATTGTCTTGAAAAGGATTTCTTCTGATGTATGCATGCTATTTTGGCAACCCAGCAATAGGAGGGAAACGAAGGGCTGTGTGGGTGTACTGCATTTGCCACAGGGTTTTGGGGAGTCGAGCATCCAGCTCCACGTTACATCACGTGTTTGGTTTGGCTTAGCGCTGGCATGGCCTACATCTCTTGGGCAGCTGACCTGGGCCTCAGGGTCTGTTCCCTTGAGTTTTTTTTGTGTGGATGCTGTTGATGGTCAGCATGGCTGTAGCTGTTTGGGATGTACTGGGAGGTACCAGGGTATGCCAGTGGGAAGGCCATTCCTAGGCTCACTGGAGAACTGCAGTGTTATTGTCTGTATCCTTTGCCCCCTGGCACCAGGTCTGCCTGGCCCAAAGAAGGAAAATGGCCCTGTGTGTTGCCTGAATGCTGGTATGTGTTCAGCAAACCTCAGCCAGATGCTTGTATCTTGCTGCATGCTTTTGAATGTTCTTTTTTTGATGAATGGCAAGAACAGTTTTCTAAAAATAAATTAATGGTTTTCCCTTTTTACTTCCTGTGACTTAATATACTTTATTTATCTATATAGCTACTAGTCATCATCATTCTTCAGCTCACAGGAGTATAAACAGAGCTGAGCCCAAGCCACAGAGTGAGGACATGGAGCTGTGGGACGAGGATGGGAACGAGGACAAGGATGGGCAGGGCTGCCTCTGAGCTGTGCCACAGAAGCCTCTGTGTGTGAAGAGGCAGCAGGGAGGTGAAACACTGCCTACCTTAGTTCATCCCTAAAATGATAAAAGCTGAGTGAGGATCCAGTTAATTATTCCTCCAGCACTACCCCTGCTATTTGATCAGGCTAACATCCAAGTCAATGGTTTCTTTCATTTAATCAGCTCAAGCAACGTACTTTAATAAATCTAGTCTCCTAGGACATGTAGTCAATTCATCATGCTGCTGCCACTGTGTCCCAAACAAATCATAAACTTGAATCAAACGGATCTGAAAATAAATTAGTGTTATTGGGGTTTTCGGGAAATGATCTCCTTTCTGTGGTGATTGATTGCTTACTACAATTTAGGGCCACTCTCTACTGTGGTAACATAACATGGTAATTTTGTTTCGTAGAATTATAAAATCATCCGAGTTGGAAGGGACCTTTAAAGGCCATCTAGTCCAGCTCCCCTGCAGTGCACAGGGACACCTACAGCTGGATCAGGTTGCTCAGGGCCCTGTCCAGCCTGACCTTGAAGGTCTCCATGGAGACCAGGTCATCCACGTCCTCTCTGGGCAACCTGTGCCAGTGCTTCACCACCCTTATGGTAAAAAACTTTTTCCTTATATCTAGTCTAAATCTCCCCTCTCTCAGTTTGAAACCATTTCTCCTAGTCCTATCAAAACAGGCCCTGCTAAAGAGTCTGTCCCCTTCTTTCTTGTAGCCCCCCTTAAGGTATTGAAAGGCTGCTATCAGGCTGTTTACTCATGAGAAATGTCTAGTATCTGACCTAAAACATGCTGAGCATCATTTCCCATCCCAGGACATAGCTTGGGAGTGCCTCTTTGTTGTGAAGCAGCACATACGTATGTTATAGTGTATAATGTATATTAAAATGTACAACAGGAAAGACACCTTATAGGGCACACTGGACAGTTTGAATCTGTGCTGTGACTTACCTTTGTGTGCAGGTGTGTCCAATAGGACTGGCTTCATGTCCCACACAAAAGTGGACTTGCTAGCAAACAGAGTAATGTAGAGTGAATGTTACAATATTCCAGTAATCCTTCATTTTCATTTCAAATGATTAAATCATTCAATTCAGCTCTACTGAAGGTCTGTGCAGTATATTGGGATATAACACTTGAAGTTGTATGTAGTAGAAGACAACGTAACGTTCCCCTGCCATTCTCCCTATATGTGCATCTTTTCTGATTTTGTTGTGCTTGTCAGGTCCTTTAGTCTGCGTGTTAACAGCTTGCTAGTGTTTAGTGTTGACACAGATGAGAACATAGACCTGAAGAGCCATTTTTTCTTTACAATTACTGTCAATAATCCCTTTGGCAGGTAGCTAGCACTGGCTAAAAGACCAGAGAGAACATCTTCAGGTACACTATGAGGACATGCCTCAGTTAAGAAGGACAACTATTTCTATGCTACAGACTGGTATTTCAAATTCAGTCCCTTTGTAGAAATATTGCACTCCATTTGCCTGAGACACCAGAGGACATTTAGGCTCTCAGAATAGGAACAGATCCTGTTTCTGAACAATTGTACGGGAGGATGTGCAGCATGCCCTCCTTTAGCTGACATGGTAGGAAGCCAGGCTGAGAAGCAAAGGCTGAGCACAGATGCCCTGTCCTAGCCCTTTTGTACGTGCTTTAGAAGTGCAAAGTATTTCTTTACCTGCTGATCTTAAAGGACTTTGTAACCTTCAGGGAGCCTTCGGGGGAGCCCATCCCCTTCTTTCTCATCGCTTTCATTTGCTGTGGCAGAACTTCAGTTATATGTCATGAGTTAGTGTGTTGAATTTAGGGTTTTGGCAGATAACAAAAAACAAGAACTGTCATTTCAGATCACTTGATGGACCCAGCTGAGAGAAATAACACTTGCCCAGGACACAACCACTTGTGTTGTGTGGGTGGGAGTGGAAGAATAATGGTGGCGTGGGTCTGCTGCTGGTTAAATGGGGTTGGACTGTACTGGGTGCCCTTGGGTTAAGAACTGGGTTTTATCAAGCCGTGCTTGTTCGGTCTGCTGCTTGCTTTGCAAGGGGCTGCTGGGTTTCAGCCTATATGAAGTAGCTTTCTTTTTAAGCATGTAGTCTAGAGCTTTCCTTCAGGAATGAATGGCTAAGTGTAACAACAGGTCATCAGCAGCAAGAAGATTTGTGCATATTCGTACTGTTTTTACGTGGCTGTAACAGCCTGTCTTTTGTGTGATGCAATTAGAGCATTATCAATTCATCTGATCAATTTAAGTTTGTCTGGCAATATAATTGAGTAGTTGGATAATAACAAATAAATAAATAAAACACATACCAATTACCCGTGGAAGAGCAGAAATAGATTTTATTTTAGTTTTTAAACATCCTGGTATCATACCAGTGGCACAGAAATCAAATCCGAGCCTTTAAGGCTAGTAATTTCTAGGTGGTAGATGAATTAATTTATTTTTCAAACTTTCTCCTTGTAGCATCTTGCTAGCAAACTTCCAGTTAAAACAGCCACACTCTTGTTTCCAAAACAACATCTTTGTTGTCTTTATAATATAAATTAATGAAAGCTTTCCCTTTTCTGTTTCTCTTCAGTATATTTTCTCAGAATAGTTCATAGGGGCTGTATCCTGCAATTTGCTGTGCCCCCTGGCCCTCATCCAATAAAGCACTTAAGCAGGCAAATAGCCTTCCTTGTTTTTGGTGAGAAGTGGGCAACGGAGAGACCCACCTCTGTTTCCCGATGGCATCCATACCCCTGAGTTTATGAAGGAAATCTGCAGTACGCTTGCCATCCTGCACGAGCAATATTTCACCATACAGCCCTGCTCCTTCATTCAGACATCTCTCTAAGGGGTTTGAAGAATTTCTTTGTGGAAGAAAGATGTGGAGGTCCTTATTCAAAGGTTGAGCATGATGAGGTGCAGGGTCCTTTGCCTTTCAGGTGGCTTCTCATGAGCTCTGCTCTGGGTCTCAACAGGGGCTTTGCCATTCATCTTAATTTTGGCAAGGATGCATGTCTCTGCTGGTAGCTGAAGAGCTCAGCATCTCACTAGTTAGTGCACTTAATCTCCAAAGTAAAATCCAGTCAAAGCACTTCCTGGGAGCCTGCAATTAATTTCAGTCTAGCAATTACTCTGTACTGACTGGCTTATGCATGCAGTTTGTCAGCTGCAGGAATTTCCTACAGAGACTTAGTTGCGGGATGCTTTAACATTTTGCAAGTGGAAAATGGATTTGTGGACCTTGGTGAATGTTCTTCAACCTCTATTTGATCAACCTAATTTTTTTGTTTGCTTGTTTTTCTTAAAAAGGCATTTAAATCCCATGCATTGTGTGAAGGGTGCACTGAATCTGTCGTTTAGTAACTGAAGTGGAAAAATTAAGGCTTTCTCATAACCAGATTGTTGCAGGAGTGGGTCCCTGAGTTGAGTTTGGTATTGCTATTGGACTAAATTGGGCAGCTAACTTCAGCTTTTGCCAAGTTTGATATCATAGCTCTTCTCATTTCTTCGTACCACATTTTTTCCCCAGCTGCTTTCTTTTTTACTCTTCTTATTTTTAAGATTCCAGAAAGGGAGAAAAGGGGAGATCACAGAAACAGAGACCGAAGTGGGGTGTGGGGCGAAAGTGTTTCAGACATGCACAGTCAGGAAATTTGAGCTCCTTTGGAACCCGAATGAGTTCTGCAGCAGTCTCGCTATTTTTATATATTTATTTCCCTGTTTGGCTATTCAGCCTGCTTTTCCCACGTTATCATCAAAGTAGCCCCAGAAGGGACAGTTGTGAAAGAGAAACTGTCCGTGAGTAGAGAAACAAAAACAGAACTTTTGTTAAGCTACAGATGCCTTGGTTTGAGCAAAAATAAACAACTTTAATTACCATAAGTATTTGCAAAGGCTACTGCTCTCTTCTGAAAGTGTTTTAATATGGAGGGAGAGGGGAAAGGCAAGAAGAGATGTCAGGGACTGCTCTATCTTGTTGAAACTTGGACTGAGCTACTTCACCAATGGTGGTTTCTCCCTCTTCCTACTCCCTGCTCTGGCCTGAATGAAGATAGGTTTGTAGCAGTGCAGTTAAAGGGAAAAAAGTAGTTTCTTCCCCTGGTTCACATGAACTGCTTTGAACTGGACCAGATGTGGATGTGCAGAACTATCTGCTTACAGCAACTGTTCCATTTATAACCACAGATTTTCTATTCAGGTCTCTTTATCATTCTAACTTATTTTCTGTTTCCACATCCTTTTGCACAGTAAAATATTCTTAGCTAAATGGGTTTTCAGCTCACATCCAAAGCCTTTGCAGGCACTCCTCCTTGCTTAAACTTTCAATGCCAGTTTTATTGTGCAGTGACTTTTTTACTTATCATGATGGCTCTTGAGGCCAGGTTGCGTTTGGGTTTGTGGTGTTTTTAAGATGGGGTCCAGAATATTGTTTTATTACCAAATTAGGATCCAGAGTCTGATGGAGTGGCAATCAAATCTCACAAAAGGCGTTTGTAATATCTAACTTCCACATTGCATTTCCGTTAGGTTTCCTTTTCCAAATTTGAAGTAAAAAATAAGCCTGTGTAACCTAGACCAAAATTGTTTCAGTGAGTGCAGATAGGAGATTGAAGTTCAGGCAACAGTGTTGGTTTTGTTTTGCGTTTCTCCCAGACTCCTGATTTGGAGAAAGCTCATTCAGCATTTGATCTGATCAAGTGTTCAATAATTAATTCCCTGTATATTCTGTCAAGTAAGAAGGTGAGCTCTGCAGTTCCCATTGACTGAGACCCAGGAACGTGTCCTGAGATGGAGAAAAACTTCTCATAGCCACGCATGGCATCAGCAGTGATGTCTGGTTAAAGCCAAGCAGTTATGCCTCTCCAGTTCTGTGCTCAGCGGAGCAGACCATGTGGCCTTTATTACAAAATTAGGGATTCATTTTTTCAGAGTTACTTCAGTTTCCCTGTTCTCTAATTTTCTATGGAAACAATTGGTTGTTTGCATATTGGAGGCCGTACGTGTCAAGTTCTTTGTTTTAGTTTGCCGGTTTTGGACTTGATGCAGAAAACAAAAAATTCATCAAAGTCATGGAGGCAGATAGGATTTTAATCTAAACCATATTAAAAGCTGAAGCCTTCTGTGACCATGGGGCTCCTTAGGGCTCAGCCATGAGCTGTCTTCTTTCTGCGCTGCCCTGTGGGACTCCAGGGATCTTTCTTTGCAATCTGAACACCCGCTGTGCAGCTGAACAGTGCAGCCTGGTGAAGCAGCATTCTGCTGGTGTCTGGATGCTGTGAGGAGCAGTTGAGGATGGCAGGGTGTCCTGCAGGTACCTCAGGCTTCGGGCTAGTCACAGCATTGGGTAAGAGAAACGTGGTTGTTACCGGGTTACCTTGGTAGCACTCACGTTGCATTAAGTTAAACAGAAGCGGGCATTGGCAGTATGATGCCAAAGAAGATACAGTTTAAATTGTTTCTCAACAACAAATAGATTAAGAAACAAAGATATATAGTACTTGATCTGTTTATAAGAAGGTTAAATTGATAAGATCTTTCTAACTACCAGGCTGATGTGAGAATTGTCTTCCATTTCTAGTGCCATGGAAAGGTGTCCTGCTGTGACACTGCTGCAGCACAGGGGTGCAGAGGCGGGTGGTGGGCCAGCTTCTTGTGAAGATATGAATCATAGTGATTTTGCATGCTCCTGTTTTGTTTGTGCAAGTGAAAAGCACGCAGTTTGGTTTGGACCCATTTGTCCAATAGCTGTAGCTCACTTTAATTGTTTAATTGTTTTATTTTTCATTTAAAGTTTCTTCTGACAGGAACTACAGCTTTTCAACTGCAGCTATACTTTTCATCTCTTTGAATATTTCTAGTCGTACAGTGTACCACCACTGCATAGCAAACCCTTTCCACGCTGCCCTTATGGCAGAACTTTCCTCCTGAGCACTCCGAGTGTCCTTGCTCCACCTTTCTGCATCTTCAACAAGAACTAAAACTTTGTGGGAATGCACCCAGTCCATAACCACAACAAAGCTGTGGCTGAAGTCTGGTTTTCAAACAGCCCCCAAAGTTGGCTGGGTCTGAATTTTCAGTGTTTATTTGGAATATTAGACAGAGATCCTGGTTGCAGCATGCAGCAAGGGATGGGGAGCAGACACCAAGCTCCCAACAGCTAAGGGCTGTCTGGACTTAGCCAACGTCTTGTTAATCCATTCCTGTAAGTTGTCCACAAGACTTGTTTTATCCGCAAAGCACTGTGTAATTTGTCTGGTTTTAATACCGACCACTAGTAATATTTTAATATGAAGTGTGTGCAGTGAAGGAAGACCCGTTAGCAGTTATTTGATAGATCGGTTCCGTTTTTGTTTGCATCTGCTAGTTTTATTGACTATATTTTAAAGGAAAAATAGTTATGTGGAATCTGGTTTTAGTCGAGGACTTTTCTGTTCTATATGAGGAACAAAAACCTGCATCATCAGAAGAATAAAATTAGGTGGGAAAAAAGTGTTCTTTTCCCTTGAACAAATAAATCAAGTACTTCCACCATACAAGAATATACAGCAGTGAAGAAAGTGTGGGCACTAAGGATAAGCAGATGCATCAGCAGAGGGAAATCTCTGACTAGTTTTAGGTATGTTGCTTGGACATGGGATGTATCTTAGGAGACAGTCTGTCGCTTTTATTCCCTAATAACTTTTGACAAAAGACAGATAATACCGCAGAGTTTATTTTAAGGTAGATTGTTTAATTTTGTCTCTGTCCTTTTTTCTTTTTTTTTTTTTCTCTCTGGATACTTTCCCTTTTTCATTGAAAAAACAACACGTACACACATGAAACAAGGACTCAACCCACCCTGACCCCGTGAGCTCAAGGGCTATGCAGTCTCAGTCTGCAGGAAAGAGATGATATCCCTGAGTTGTCCACATGAAAGAATACAGGCTGGTGGGGGCCAGCCACAGCTGGTGGTTGTTACATGGCGGACCAGATGCCTAAAAACATCACTTATCTGAAGGATGTTTGTGAAAAGGAGATTTAACCATTTTAAAATGAGCCCCAGTGCAGCCAGTGCCTTGCTGCCTGCCCGTGCCCAGCACCCAAGGGGCTTGGGGTGACCTGGCTTTCTTGCTTCTCATGCTCAGAGTGCACAGGGGGTGAGCAGAGGTAGGGATGAGCAGCTGTGCTATAGCAGTCTGCTGCTCCCCACTTGGAAGAAGGGCTTGGGAGCAGAAGGAACCAAAAAGTCCTCTGGGGACTGACACAGGAACATAAGGGCCACGCAGAGAAGCTGCACCTGGGAGGGTGGATTGGTTTTGTTTTGTTTTCTTTTGTTTTTAAAGAACTTGAAAGTAGGTAAATTTGGATGATGCTGGACTTTCTCCTTTAGGTTCCCATCTTATGCAGACTGATGTGTTATGCATCCATGGCGCGGCAGATGGATGGTCATTACGGTAATTGCTCACTGAATTTGAAGGGAGCAGAAATCCACCATGGGAAACTGCTGTGTTCCCGCAGGCTGGGGTTCCCCATGTGAACTCGGGCCATAAGGGATGTAACCGTAGTGTTTCCAAGCCCACACGTCAGTAAAGCGCCTTGCTTTCCTCTGTCTGTTGTTTGAGCAGCAGGCCTTGTACAGCCTCAGCCCATCATGGCAACATGGTCCGCCCTGTGGGTTTGCCTCTCGTGACTCTGAGATTTTACTCTGCCCTTGCCATCCTAGTTGGAAACAGGTGATCTTTAAGGTCCTTCCAACCCAAACCATTCTAAGATCCTCTTGCTGAAACACTCTATTGGAGTCTGGGTTTATGGGTCTGGGACATGCAGCCTTTGCCTGTCCTTGGACTCGGTAGTGCTATTGCTTTCAACACTAACTTATGTAATATTCTTACAGTTCTAAACAACTTTCCTCTCATTCCTTGCCAGAAACAAGTAAAACTTAAACCCAGTCAAAAAGTCAGGATAAAAGTAAACAGATGAGAGAGCTGATTTGTTAATTAAGAGTTCAAGGGACCCAGGCAGGGCCATTGCAGAGAAGTCTTCTAGCTTGGGTGAGAGCTCTCCCTTGGAGCCTGTCAGTGCTCTACAGCCTCACCAACATGAGAGAGAGACATCTTGTCTGATGCTGCCAATGCTTCACTCAACCCCACAGTCCTGTTCACAGCTCTCTACGATGTCTGCTCTTGCTCTTACAGCCTCTCACAGCCCAGTGACTCCATCCCGGAGAGGACCATGCTGTGTGAACATCTAAACCCTACTGCAGCACTATGCCTTTCCAAAAGCAGTGAAGAGAAGGCTGCCATTTAAACTTGCTCTACAGTGCTTTGTGAGGGAGAAGCTTATAGACTATTTTTCTGCTGGGGTAAGAAGTCAAGTAAAGAGCAAGTGAAATTGATAGTCACCAAAGCATGTGTTACAGTTTGGAAACATCTGTGAGAGGCTGTCACTGAGAACAGGCTGAAGAGGAAGCCTGAAAGAAAAATTAGAAAGAAGGGGGAATGTTATTAAAGCTATAATTATAACATAGGAGGCGCTCCAATTTTTTTTATTTTTTATTTTTTTTAACTCCTGTGTGAGCAGGGCTTACTGCCTGGGAGCCTGTAGTGAGGGATCCAGGAACTCTTTGTTAGGGAGGAGGGGAGGATGCATGCTGTCTCGCTAGACTTTTTTTGTTAAAATAATGACTTTGGACTGTAAGAGTTATAACCTGTAGGACTTCTAAGCCCTCTTGTTAGAGTTTTCCACTGACTGGAGCTGAGTTAAAGCATGCAGGTAATTGAAGGAAACACCATCTGCCCCTTCACTGGAAAATGTTTGACTCCTGGCTGGTCCTGAAACAAGAAATCCCTCGTCTGCTCCCTGTCTCACAGCGTGTGAACTTGTTCCATCATCCAGGATGTGGATGCAAATGTTTTGGAAAGGGCTTTACAAAAGTATTTCCACCTCTGTTTTCCTTGGTACCAGCTGCTGTTGCACCCTGAAAAGGAAAATAAGAGCTGATTCCTTTGCCTCTTAAGGCAAGGTCACATTAAGCCAATGTTTGCGGTGGTACGTGTTCAGATTTCACATGCCGCTTGTTCAGGGTTTCAGAGACGCTGTCCTTGTGGATGGACCCCAAGGCCTTGCTGAGGTCAGGGAGTGGGCCCCAGCAGTAAAGAGGTGCCCTTGTGCCAGGAAGGAGGTGGACTGGGAGCCATGCTGCAGGTGAAAGCCGCTGTCCTGCCACGTGGGCTGAGAGGCTGGGCCTCGCATTGCAACATGCGCGTTTCCAGCACTGGTGCCGATGGCCAGTTGACACAAACACCAACCTTCTCCAGGACGAAGCTGGAGGGGGAAGACACCTTGGTGTGAGGCAGAGATAGTAGCAGGTTCGCAATGCTCACCCCATGTAATTGAACACTTGGGCAGCACCAGTGGGCAGCAGCTGCTTTGAGAATAACATGATGGAATGGAGCGGGGACATTTTGGTGGCAGAAAGCCCGTGCGTGCCTGCAACTGAGAGTGCCCTGTCTCCCCTTTGATGCCCCGTGCTGTGCCCTCGGTTCAGATGTCCTTAAGGTTGGCTGCATTAAAGAGAGCCGCTGGGTAAATTGCTTAACTGTTACAAGCTGCTGTTGGTGGAGCATGGATGTAACGCAGGGCATGTGAGCGGTGCTGTGCAAAAACCTGGGTCTGCTCACGTCCTCATCCTGCCCCTGGAGAAATTACATGCTGGCTTGCTCTTGGCCCAGTAATGTGATTAAGTCCTCTCTTAGGGATGGACAAACAAGATGGGATCTTCTCCCAGCTCCAAAGTGTTTAAATTTTATGGTAAATTTCATTTACCGTAGGAGCTGGCACAAGTTGGTCATGTGGAGTAATCCTGAGAGCATGTGCTGTTTTATAGCCTATATATATGGCATTGCAAAAATTTGCTCTGCGTGTTGCTGTTAATTCTTTGCAGAGGTCATGGAGATGCTCCAGTCGTGCTCTCCATGCCCCCAGCTGGAGCTTTCATAGGAATTTTGAAGTTAAAAATATGGGGAAAAAGGATTTATTCTGTGTTGATACCACTTGCAGAATTTTCATGGTATGTTGAAGACTACTGTATGTTTCCTTGTGCCACCAGAAGCTATCAAGTTCAAACTGGGGTCTGTTGCATGATAGTGAGAAATGCCACTTACAGTGGCCTGGCTACTGAGCAAAGCTGAAATATAGTACATCAATATTCTTTGTTGTGTGAATGGCAAGACTGATGCCTGATGCTGCTGGAATAATGTTTTTTGTTCTCCCTGTTGTGGTTCTTGTGTTCATTTATTTAACTCAGTTGATGTCTTAGAAAAACTGAAGATGTCTTCTTAGTTATGTCACAGCTGACATTCTGGTAACGGGTATTAAAGAAAAATAACTTATTGTTAGATGGGAGTATTAGAAATTGTACATTTAGAGGAGCTTGTGTGACTCCAAATATCTGCCATTTTGCTTTGTGGTATTGTTTCCTGTCATTAATGGAGCACAAATATTTTTGGGAACACTTCTTCAGCTTGATCCTACAAGTTACTCTGTAATGAACCACACCTCTCTAGCCTAAGAGATCTTCACATAGCATCATCAAGACAAACGGCCTGCTTATATATGCCCAGATTTGTGCTTTCCTCAGCTGGTGTCCTTTGTCCTTAATTTTACTTACTTATTTTCAGCTTCTGTCTAAAGATGGCCTCATAGCCAAGTGGCCAGAGCAGGAGCCAGCAGTCTCACCCGGGCTGCACCCACGACTCACATTGCACCGAGTCAACGTGCACCTCAGCCAATCCTGGCTGCAGACTAATTTGTTAAGGATGACTTCTGCTAAGTTTTGCATTTGGATTTAGCTTACATGAAGTAGAAGTGGTTTTAAAGCGGTTGAACAGGGGAAGTTCTAACTGAAACAGGCTTTTTTTTTTTTTTTTTTTTTAATCTGTTTGTGTTCTGCTCCACCATGTATTTATTTTAAAAATCTTGTACATCAACACTTTCTCAATCTGAAATGTAGATCTTGGACCGAGATGTTTTAAATGTTTGAACTTAATCCAGTTTTTAAGTACCACAGTTATCTAAGAAGTACATCAAAGTTTCCTTCAGTATTCATTTCTCATTATTATCTGTTCTGGAGTGCTGATTGTTTTTCAGTGTAATTAGCATATGTGTCACTGTAAGTTCTCTTTCTTATCTTGCATCAGATGTGCTGTTGTGTTTACAGAGAAGAATTGCGTCCAGTTTGTACAAAGCTACGTCTTACTATGTCAAAAATGAACTTTTGTCCTGCTTCCACGATTTTAGATATTGGATCTATATGCTATCAGATCACACTAAGTCCTGGTGCAATTCTCTTTGAGCATTTACACACAGGATTTATGTTTCTACCAGATTCAGCAAAGCACCCAAACAAGATTTAATGGTAGATCTAGTCTTTTATGCCAAAATAAGGCTGGTTTTGGCAAGACTGTTGGTAACAGATCTGAACTAAAGCCACAGCAAAAATTTCTTTTTGAAAAACTTAAAGCAATGTAGTGAGTATATTTTAGAGTTCTACATTTTGTGTTATGTGGCTATGGAGTTTTGAATCTAGTACTAGCAGCCTTAAATCCTACATTGTTAAACCACAGACTTGTTGTTGCTTATCTTCCTGGAAAAGGATGTGCTCCCATGGCTTGGGCTGAGAACCAGACAAGCACAAACTATTCCATCTGGGTAGGAATAATTAGCTGATTAAATAGCAGTTTCTCAGAAAAGGACGTAGGAGTCACAAAGTAAACATAAATCCACAAGATCTTATGTTGTGGGGGGAAAGAAAATTGAGTGATGTAGGCAAGTGATGATGATGATATAATTCTTCTCAGGGCTGGAAAAGTCTCCACTGGAGTACTGTACCCAGTTTGTGGCATCTTTCTGCAAGAAAAGTGTGGATCATACTGCCTGAAGCCAAGAGAAGAGAAGCAAAAATGAAAAGAAACACAAGAAAATGCATCTTAGAAGAAAGTAGTGTGAAAGTGGCATTTGCCACTGAGTTCACAAACTTCCATTTGGTTTTCTGCGTAGAACTTTTGTATGTAGGAAAACATTCATTATCCTTGTCCTGTTCTGAGTTTCCCTGTGTTAATGCTAACAACTGTTTGGAACTTGGAGGGAAAAGTCCACACTAAAGGAAGGGAAAGGAAGCAGTGGGAAACCCTCTGTGCACACATGGCCTGCATGCCAGCTGCTTTCAGGAACTCCTGGGTCATCATGTCCAAATCTTTGCTATTTCAGGCAACCACATCACAGAATCCCATTCATAAATTTCTCAAGTACCATTATAAAAATAGTTTTGTTTTGTTTTTGCTTCCATTGCTCTGACTTGAACCTCAGGCATGCTTCTGATCCAGAGCCTCATCTCTGGACCATCTTTGAGAGTTTTTAACATGAAGGTAGTCATACGTGCACTTTATTTGTTCTTCGTTGCCCTTTGGATGCTTGACCACCCAAATAGGAGGAAAAGCGAGCAATGAAGTGAATCCACCTAGGTAGTTTTCTAGCTTAAAACATCCAATTTCTTTGATCATCTTCTTGAAGGACAAACTTCTCCCTCCATCACTGCCACCTTCCTCAGTCATTTTGTTTCCACTTAATTTTGAGTTCATGTTTCTCGGCTAGGGGTGAAGAGAACTGCAGGCAATACCCAGGAGGAACACTGCTGTTGCTCTTAGATTTTTACCAGAAATACTTTGCTTGATATACCTTAACTTGTCATTTGCCTTTTTCTGAGCTCTGCCTCAGAAATAGATAGTTGTGGTGTCATCTACTGACATGTAAGGAAGGAGCCTTGAAGTATCCTGCAATGCTAGACAGAGCTACCATGTGATACCTCTGGAGAAGATTAGGAACAGCCTGTGTTTGACCAGAAACCACATACCACTGTCCTGAGAGCCTTGATGGACTTGGAAAGGAATTACAGCCACAGGAAAGATATTTTTGTGGGTGTTCCTTGAAACTGAGAAGCCCTGTTGCCACAGGGTGGCCAGACGGTGGCTGTGTAGTTTGATCTCAAGGTGTAAGCCGTGGGTTGGTTTGTCACTGTTTAAATATGTGCTGCTCTATTCTGAGAGCACCCCTGCTTCCACCAGATGTTCTTAACAGCTGCATTGTGTTGGCAGGTTCTTGCACTGTTGTGAAGGATCTTGAGCAATCCAGCAACTCAAAATTGTATCTGTAGTAAAACCAATCTCTGCTTGGTTTACAAAGAATAGGTTCAGAGGGTTGTCCGCTAACTGTCACGTGAGAGAAGAGCTGATGTAGCAGGTGAGATTTTCTAGGGACTGAGCAAGAAAAACCTGAACTGTTTTTTTGGAGGTGAACATCATAAGGCAGTAGTGTAAAGACTCAGAAGATTCCCAGCTAATAAACCTCACCTTCCTGGTGAGTCCAGAGAATCATATAGATCCTCGCTGTGGACAGTGAGCTCTGTTTGTGAGAGGAGGTATTTCTTACAGGAGGTTAGGCAAGAGATCAGATTTAGAAAACTGGAGAACTGTTCGACCATGTGTGGCTTACCACCTCATATGTGGCTACATTTCACGCATTCTGAAAAGTCCATGAAGTTCAATGTCATCGGGACCTCTATAGAAACAGCCTTGTCTTTGGCACCTAGAATGTAAGGAGAAGGCAGAAGTGTCAGGAAATGGTAAAAACTAATGTGTATCCTTCTACAAACCAGAAGAGAGAAACTCCAGCTCAAGAGCAGTCAACCCAGAGGCCCTTGCTTTCAGGAGATGTGGCCCTTGGCAGCCTGGCAAGCGGAGAGGAGGCAGTGTGGGGCTCCAGGAATGGGCCTTGTGCCCCCCCGTGGTGGGGAGATTGAGGCATTCTAAGATAGCAGAATCTTGGCATCCCTGTTCAAACCGACAGCAAGGTTTGCACCTATGAGTGCCATAACTAACCAGATGCTACCAGCATGCCCAATTTGCTTCAGTTTCAGTTCCTGATGAAGCAACAGGGCTCTGTTCACAAGGGCAGTGTTCTAAAAGGTCATTGCTGGGTGCAAGGTGCAAATTTTTATTTGCTGAATTGAATAAAAGTTTTGCAATTTGTAAATTTTACAACTGCTTGGTGTAGCTGAATTAATGACATACAGATGGGTATCTGCAGAATAACATCTGCTTCCCCGTCTCCTTTCCTAAGGCACACCTCAACTTTGGTTGTGCTGCTGCAAAGCATTTTTGTATTTAAGCATCATTCCAGATTGTTTACTGAAGTGGATAGGGGATATGCCACCTCTGGGAATTGCACCATGAATTTCCAAAATAAGTAGGCAAAAGGAGAGAAGCCAAACAGGATACAAGTACCAAAAAGCCTCAAGATTAACAAGATGTGCTCCTATCTGTCAAACCAGCAAATAATTATTTGCTATGAAAAACAGCATTTGAGATACAGATTTTCTATTTTTGGTGTTTGGCTTCCTAAATCTTGTTTAAAAGTTCACAGGCGGAGTCCCTTCTAAGAGCCTGAGGCCAGAGTAGCAAGAAGAGAGATTAGCAGAGAAAGCACTTGGCAGTTTCTCGTTCAAAGGGGTCCCGATAGGGTGCTGTAGGAATTGCTGCACAGCATGGAGTAGGTGCAATAGGGAGTTTTCTTTTGACTGGCAAGTCGTGTTCCTGAGTGACAGCATTAATCAGTGTAGATATTTCCTTGTGTGAAAGCTAGCACTCAAGCCTGGTCAAGTAATACCTCAGTTTATACTTGCATCAATTTTCAGTAGCATTAGTGTGCCTAGCTTTCTACAATACACAGTTTTGTTCTGTACTTTAAGCTTCTACCATTGAAGGGCATTAATCAGGAAGAGTTTCTGTGTTTCCTGATCATGATACTGTGAAGTACCTTGTAGGACCACTTTGTCTGGAGTTGTTTTGTAGTGGCATTTACTGTCCTTCCTTCTGTGGTCACTAGGGCTTCACAGGCAAGAGCCAGCCCTGCAGCTAGGCTAGGAATAAAGAATATAAACTGCTGACCTGAGCTATAAATATGTCCTGGAAGAATGCAATTAGAGGTGAATGGTATTGGGAAATAAGTCATAATTTCACATAAACAGATGTCAGCCTCATGTTAAAATTATGTCAAGAAAATAGATTCAGAATCTTTACGCATGTTGGAATGCTGAAATATTTCTTTAGATATGTATGTGTAGGTATTGACAGGTACAGTCACTATTCACTGCTTTGGGGCACTAACATCACTGAGATAAGTAGTGGTGGGGTACAAAAACACCACTGCTGGAGGAACTTCTCGGAAGGATGCTGCTCTGCAGGGAGATCTAACCTAGCTTTCTCTAACCGAGCCCCCTCCGATTTGCACCATGTGTGCTCTCTTACAGGCTATAAAGCCAAGGAAATCAATAGCACATATATTTTCTCCCACACATTGCTGCTGCTGCTCTTCTGTGGCTCCTGTATTGGCATGAAATGCATTTCCATTGCGTGGAAGGTTGTCCTGTTTTCAGGGCCTTGGAGGCTAAACAGGCCCATGTTCTGGTACAAAGTCTGTATGCCTCCCAGAGCAGCTAGTATAAAGGTGCCTTCGTCTTGACTTGGGCTGGACAGTGGCAGTGCAAACATTAAAATGTATGCTTAGCCCCTTGGAATTTTTTTTTTGACTGTTACAACTCGTTCAAATAATTTAAATATCGTATGACTCCCAAGTTAATGCATTGTGCAATAGCTGATCCAGCATTATGGCACCTGTTCCACTGTAACCACTGTTGCTCTATCACATCACTTCACAGAATATTAGCCAGTCATAATAAAAAATAGCAACAGCTATGTGTTCCAGAAAACCGAAAGGTTAGTAAAACAAACAGTTCAAGGACATTACTAGCCAGCTACCTCCATTAGATTTGAAATCAGTCAGAATTGCATCAACTTCATTTACATTTGCTTATTTGCCCTCTATTCCTTTAAATACCAGTATTTACATAATCACTGTGATCAGGGAGAAGAACGTTTTTTCTCTTAATCAACAAAAAATGTATTTCAGATTTAAAAGCAATCACTTCAATGTAGTTTCTGAAGAGCATGAATAATTTTATTTAAAAAAAAAAAAAAATTGAAGATTCATGAGACTTGAAACCTAGCTAGCAAAAACGCATCATGCTTTTTGTAAACTGGTTGAGCTTACCAACCAAGGTATGTTATTAAAGAGTGATAAAGTTTACAAATAGCAGCTTACAATGTATTTTCAAAAAGTTTATGGAATAACAGGTATGCTAAATGACAGTATCCAAATCAATTATTGTTCCAAATGTTTTGGTAAAACAAGAACTTTTTTCATATGGAATATTGTTTTTCTAAATGCTTCAGTGCCTGAAGATAAGCAATATATTAAATTTTAATTCTGTTTTATTCCATGGTTTAGTTTTTTCCACTGAGCTGATAAACATTGAAGTGATTG
>VXAV01004873.1:259187-330387 GCA_013399715.1 Alectura lathami | reverse complement strand
GTTTAAAAAAAAAAAAAAAAAAAAAGAAAAAAAATTATTTTTCTTCTAATCAAAACTGAAAAACATAATAAAACATTTGCCTTACACTTACAAACTTAATCACATATCGGAGGAAAATAAATTCCTCTTTTAAATTCTAGGATGAAAACTTGGCCCTCTCCAAATAACAAGGTTACAACATTTTTAATGTCTTTGTCAGGAAATATGAAAACAAATAATGTTTTCCCTCTTTCTCTCTATCTGCCTTTGTGTTCAATTCTGGCTCTTGGCAGGAGTCGCCATTTCCTTCCTTACTCAGAGTATCTTCAGACAGAGCATGGGCTATGTGGGTGTGATGGATGGGTTTGGGTCCGCTTCATGATTTGGGTTCACGTTATGTTTCACTAACATCTCTTCACCTTTTGATCATCAGTTTTGCTAGTGACACCTTGTTCTCTAATGGAGAGCAGTATGTTTTCTGTGCACTGTCAGAGATGTAGAAATGAGATGAAAACATTTGTTGGTGGAGCCTTGCATTGTATGGTCCAGAAGAGGTTCGTACCATTTGCTTGCTGCACCATAATGAAACAGCTAAATTTGGGAATCAACAGAATCTTTGTCTACAAGAGATAGGTACTGTTTGAAACTATATCAGCTCTAGTTTCTCTTTTGGCGTGTCCAACATTTATGGTGCTCAGACTTGTTTCCCAAAGGAAGAAGGGTTTGTACATGGACTGAAGACATTGGATATTGAAAGCATGTCACAGGAAGACTGATGCCTGCCTGCTGATTGTTGGTTGCAGTCTCTTTCTGTGGATGGTTGCTCAAAGAATAATGAACAAGACAAATGATTTTCTCTTTTGCTATTTATCTCACACTTTTTGAGATAAAATACCAGACTATGCTTGCCCTTCATTAGTTCTGGTTTCATTCGTGCTTAGACGTTAGAACAGTTGTTAGTTTTTTTGGAGGGCATCTCTTTGCTTCTGCCAAGATGTCCTTGTTTATACACAGGTTGGAAGTAGTCTTTCAGAATCTGCCTGTTTTACGTTATGATATGAACTCACAGCGTTTGGGTTTTTTAAGAGAGTTAGGTGGGAGTAGGGAGTGTTAAGTGCCCGTATGTTGGCTGTGGACAAGACTGCCTTCATGTAGAAATGTACTTCTTTGGAGGACATACATTTGGTATGGATTCTGAAAATGGATTATGGATTTTGAAGAAGGACAAACAAATACAGACAAATTAGGAATGAAACCTGAAGATATGAGGTTTTGACACAGCTGCTCTTACCACCTGCAGCACCCACAGAATCCTCCATGATCTTCTAGCTCTGCTTATTAACTTTTTATAGTCAAAATGAACTTCTTGGCAATTTCCTCTTCTTCACTCTTCAGTAGTAAATATGGATTGACCACAGTGACATGTCCCTTTGAGTAACTCAGACTCTCTAAAGAGCCTGTCTCCTGTTACAAAACCTACAGGGCAGCAGTTTACACTTAGACTGAGTCTTGACTGCTCGTTTGATATAAAGATGAATGGATAGTAAAGATCATCAAAAGCTCGTTAAGGAATAGACTTGGCGAGTCTGGGTTCAATGCTGCTGTCATTACCAGCTTCCCTGCTGATGGCCAAACTGTGAGGAATGTGCGTCTCTGCTCAAACATTTCAAGTGTGCCTTTCATCTGAGGGTCCTGACGTGCCTTACCAAGGGCCCTGACCCAGTCCATGCTCTTGCCTGCACTGAAGGGAAGCTGGCTTTACTCATGGATTAGTCTTCTGCTCCAAGAATTTTGGAACCCATGATGGGACCACCAGGAGCCATAAGCAGGAGCATCTTGTGTTCCTGTAGCATCTGCACCCTTGTGCACAGGACAACCTAGTTGACCAGCCTGTGGCATCTCACTGGAACATCAGCTTCCTTGTGGCAATTAGATCCCAGCTCTTCCTTAAAAACAAAGGAAACACTGCCTGGTTGCACAGTCATTTCTTAGGTCTTGTGCCTCTGGCACGCCTGAACTTGGTGCATTAAGGCTGGGGAGCACACGGAATGGTGTTCTCTCAGCCAAGAGTTAACAGACCTGTTCCCCCTCATTGGGTGACCTAATTAATGCTTATAAATACGTAAAGGATGAGTGTCAGGAGGATGGAGCCAGGCTCTTCACTGTGACTGTGACATCCAGTGACAGGACAAGGGGCAGTGGGTGCAAGCTGGAACATAGGAGGTTCCGCTTAAATATGAGGAGAAATTTCTTCACGGTGAGGGTGACAGAGCACTGGAACAGGCTGCCCAGAGAGGTTGTGGAGTCTCCTTCTCTGGAGACATTCAAAACTCACCTGGATGCATTCCTGTGCGATCTGGTCTAGGTGTTCCTGCTTCGGCAGGGGGATTGGACTGGATGATCTTCGAGGTCCCTTCCAATCTCTAACATTCTGTGATTACTTTATGTTCACCAGCTCAAGAGAGAAAGAAGGGTTATTTCAATTGCCAGTGAAACTTTGTAGTGGCTTGACACACAGCAGTGTTTCTCTGCATCCAAGTTAAAACTGCAGGGGTCTGAAGAACGCTTGCTAGAGCCTGGGCAGTATAACTTCAAGCTTTGCTCAGCATAGGATTTTAGTTCTGTTACCTGTGGAAAGACACCTCAAATAACACGGTGCTGGAGGCTGCCCTGGGCCTCGGTTAAAAATTGCCTACTGCCACCGCACTATCAAATCAGCTCCACCTGTTTTGGCACACCCAAATAACATATATAATGTGGCGCTCAGCCACATAGAGCCTGACCCCACCCAGGGTGACTCAGATGGAAAGCTCTGGCTCTTTTAGGGCAAATGTAAGAGACCTGCAACTGCTGAATGTGGTGACTGTAGTAAAAAACATCCTCATCAGGTTAGCCAAAACCTTCCAGAGTATGTCGGCTCGTGAGGAGGTCCAAGGAACTGCAGCATCTCAAGAGGTGCCCTGTGTATTCCTGATTATCATAGAAGTGTTGCTTCCTGCAAGATATCCTCTGCTGCCATGAGTCCTCAGGCCCAAATCTATGCTCTCTGAATGCCCTGTGACTTTGATGAATGGAAATTTAAACTTAAGTGCCAATGTTTCAAAATGAGAAATTTGAAACCTTTTGGATCAAGTGCAGCTCTACCAGTCACTGCATGATATGACCTTGGTCCCAGGTTGCGGTTTGTGACTGATATTTTAACAGTGAAGCTTTGGATCTTCGATTTTCAGTATAAGGAACTATTTGTGATAGTCTGGTTAAGGAAAATATATTTAATACTTTAAATATATTTAAATATCTTTAAAAGTAGCTATGAGAGTTTAGATATGGATTGCATACCAATACTCTCCTGACAATATCTTTTTTTTTTTTAGTAATTTTTCCCTTTTATCTTACTGCTCCCATTACTACCAATTGCCTTCACTTGGAACATACAAACAAAGATAATTAGCATCAGAACCTTTCAAAACATACCTACCAGGATCCATAGCAGGCAGGTGCAGTTGATCTTCCTTACCTGATGCACCCTTCCGTTCCTATGGTATGTTTACAGACATGAATGTTTTGGAGTACATTCAAGGAAGACAACAGTAACACGTGTAAGAAAGAGGGTTACAGTCTTCAGTTCCAATGCATTTCAGTGAATCTCACTGGTATTTCTGTTCTCATCAAAACGTATTAATACACACACAAAAAAAGTTGCAAGGATTATTCTGTATGTGTATCAAAGTAATTAGGAGTAGAATTTTGCTCATTTTGTCATTTTTGCTGTAAAGGGCTTATCAAATTGCAGAAGTATGTAAATAATTTATAAAACTGTGATTGCAGTTTGCAAAGGACAATCTGCATTATACTTGAGCATGGCCTCAATGCTACTTTTCCTGGAATAGCAACAGTAGCAAATCTGAAATATTTTTCCAGTGCCTGGTGTTAGAAGAGTAAGCGTGCTAGATTTTTCCTATTTTAGAAATATGCCTGAAAACAGATGCACTTAATAAACCACGAAATAGTTGTTGGTAACTGGAGGGAAAAAAGTACACTTTGTCTTAGGTGGGTGTATGGGGAGAGGCTTTGTGTGTTTTTTATTTTTATAAAATGTGGGATTTTCCAGAGCCTGCATAAACTGGGAAGATAATATCTGTAACTCCCAATAGATTTTATATTCACCAGTCCTTTATGTGCTGTTGAAAACACCATTTCACCCCAAATGTTCATTTTACTATCATCACCTTTTTACGGTAATCTGCTTTACATTTTCAGGTTTCACAAGGGTTGTGCTGGGTCGAATGTGTTCAAACCTAGGGCTGCATACTGCAAACAGCATAAATTAATCTTTAAAAGCAAAAATAGAAGGGCATAAATAGAAATGATGCCATAGTTGTCTGGCCTTCCTTCATTTAACGTGTTGCTGATAATAATAGATCAATATCTAAAACTGCGGACAGCCTTCCAGGAAAGCTTCAGCCCCGCTCTGGAGATTCGCTGTTGGTAAGACAGTACTGAGAAATGTGCCTGAGCCCATGTTTCAAATAATCCTGCCAGGAGCATATTTTTCTCCACCCATATGACAGGGGTTGGTTTTCAGGCTCCCAAATACTGGACACACTCTGCTGTGTAATTGAAGTGCTAACAAAGTTATCAGCTTCAGCCGTACGAAGATTGCCTTGCTTTAGAAGTATTTCTGTTCTGGGAAGGAAGCTGTCCTTGGAACTTTATTTTATTTCACTCTTTGATGTTAATGAATTGGATCATACCCTCCTCTGTGTTCGCTTCATTAAGGTAATGTCTATGCAGACCAGGCGGTGGCCAAGTTCTAAAATAAATGCAGAAGTGAGGAGATGGGTGAGTCCCAGGGTGTCCCAGTGAGCAGGCTGCCACAGAAGATGAAAGGGACAAGGAGTCCCATCTCGAGAAGATATCAACATGGCTGGAAGTGGTCACCTCGCCCAGGGCCTGGCCGTCTGCCTCGTACAGCAGCCCTTTGCCTGCAGGGTCTGTTGGTGGCATTGGTGCAGCCTCCCACACTCTGAAGGGATGCAGCCCGAGGCAGCAGCTGCAGATGGAGGGGGGATTTAAATCACATGCTGCCAGATGTGGATTTAATCACTTCTCAACTGCTGGGCTTTGAACAGAACAAAAGTTCAGGACATGCATGAGTGCTCCTTGGAGAGCGCAGTGATTCCTGACCAGGACATTGGGCTCTGGCCAGTGCCTCGTAAACAGGTGCTGGCCTCCCAAAAAAGCCCTCCCCATGTGCCAGCAGCGGGTATCCTCGCTGGCATGCCTGTGGCAGGATTTAGTGGGTCAGGAGGAATGACCCATAGGTCAGCCATGAGACGTGCTGCTGGGCTGACATGCCTGAGGCTTCCTTGACATTTGCCTTGCCTTATTTTTGCTGAGGATGAAGCAGGGATATGAGGCTCCAAATCTGACAACCAAAGGCTTCTAGTGTATCAGGTGGAGGGGGGGAAAAAGGAGGAAGTATGGGTGAGTCAACTGAGATTATTTTATTTCTCCTTCCTAGCCCAGGGATTAACCTGTAGCTTTGAATTTGGACAATACGGAAAGCAAAGAAATGGGTAAGACTGTGCTGAAGGAGGATTCTGCTGCTAGGGGGCAATATATATTAAGCAAAAACACACTGAGGAGTTCCCTGTATCTGTTGAAGTTTAAAAACAAAATAATCCTCAAATAGAAAAATACCCAATATTTTGCTACACTAATATTTGTTTTGCAGAAAAATCATAGTATAAACAAAATATACAGCCTCTATATAAATACATATATTTATTTATATGTTTATGCTTGTTGTGTGTGTGTATTATTTTGTTTGACAAATATTTGTATGCATGTGTATGGCTTCCTTAATGTGTTTCCTCACTGTCACAGTAGGATCAATATCAGTTTCAGAGCCTATGCACAGCACCTTTTCATTGTAATTCATATGAAAGAAATACCTTTGGTTTAAGGAATCTAAAAAGAATGTGCTAGTGTTTCAGAAGCTGTTGTGAAGAACTGGCATTCTGGCTCCTTTAAAACACCTAGCTCAAGGAACCAGTCCTGCATGATTCTTGAATTTTCTTTCCAAATACAACTACCATTTGTATAAAGCAAAAAGATAACAATCTGGACATTAGAAAGTCTTAAATCACATGGTCTTCTAACTGTCCTGCTTCTTCCTTGTTGAGAAAAACTGAAACAGCTAGCTTAAATGTTTTTATGACTTTTTTTGTTCTAGCCACTTTTTTAAACATACTCCCTAAAAAAAGAAAAGAGGAGATAAGAGAAAGCAGCTTCAGCTATGTTATGGGTTTCAGGTTGAACAGTGAAATACTTGCTCAGTTATTTATGTGTACTCGTGCTTGTTTTAGAACTAGAGCAGGATGTTTTTGTAAAACTACATTGTGAGAATGCAGTTTTCCATTTATTTTAATGAAAGAAATAATCTTTGCCAGAGAATATTTAGTGGTTCTGAGAGATTATGTTGATAATATTAATAAGGTAGTTGATCAAGACTGAGGCTGGTAGTGGAAAAAGTATATCTATTCCTAGAGCAGACTTCCAGTTCTTGTTCTCCTGGTCACTGAAATCCAGTGAAGAAGCATTGTCTAGATGTGTACAGTTGCAGCATAGCATGCCAAATTTCTGTGGTAGAAAATTTGTTGTTAATTGGCATTAATTTTTGCAAGAGAAGCTTGCCTGAGGATGTTTTCCAGCTGCAACTGAAGGCTGCACAAAGAAGCAGATGTTTGCAAGTATTTTTTAGTCATTGAATCTTGTTTCCTGTGTTGTTCAGAGTGAGAGACTCATTGGAGATTTGGGGGGGAATTAGCTGGAGCAAAGGCACAAGACGTGTGCAGGTCCTCAGTGTCATCTTTTCTGATCGTTTTGTTCACCAGCTTCTGTCCTCCTGCACTCATCTCTGTGTTCCATATAACTTATCTGCTTCAGCTGAACCAAGCACTTGCTGATGTTGTTCCGGGAACAGCACAGGGCCCATTGAGCCTGCTCTGGACCAGCTATGAAAAACTCAGGGTCCACAACAACAGACCTGGGAACTACCTGGCAGTGCCTGTGCTGACGAAGGGAGAAGTTCTGTACGTGTGCCACTGACCAAATACTTTCTCAAGCCTGGTTCAAGGATGGGATTAAAATCAGCATCAAATCTTATCAGAACGGCTTTTCAGCATTCTGCACCTGGTCAGAATGTGTGCGTATGGAGACAGGCAAGGAGTGCTTTGAGACATTTCATTATGTAGTGTGTATTTGGCAGGGTTTTCTGAGATTCATATCAAATATTAGGAAATGACAAAGCAATACATAATAAAGTGTAGAAGAAGTATTGGGTGGGTCTGAGTTTACAATATTAGGAACCTCTTCTGTTTTGAAATCCATGGATTTCTGAGCAACGGAGAGGTGAAATGACTGGCTGGTTATGGGGCTGTGCTGAAACACATCAAACACTTCACGTTTATGCTATTAAATAGAAAAGAGTGGGTTGGTCAATGTTAGAAGGCAGCAAAGCCAGCATTTTTCACAATAATCCTCCTCTTTCAGCTCCCAACAAAGAGATTAAGATGTGACTGTAACTGAATTAGGTTGGTAATGTTCTTTGTGCTCTTCGTATTGTGTCTACTATCTTGCCATAAATAATTCTGAACATGAGTTTATTTTGAGATTAAATTATTGTGCTGGTTTAATATGATTAACTCAAAACAGAGGTTTAAGTTTTTAAAATATTGTATCCATACCAAAAGATGTTCTGCAACAGAATGCTTTGACCTCTGCCAAATCAGCATACGTGAACGAGTTATAATCCCTGTGCATGTGTAATTAGCAAAGTGGTTTCGATGGCTTTACTTAGTCTTAAATGCTGACATTATCTCCAAGTACAGAAATCAAACTTCTTGCAATTAAGATTGTATCAATGAGGTTCTCACTTTTTACATCTTTTCCAGTAGTCATAATAGACCAAAATTTTATGATTCATTGCCTACCTTAAGCACTTGTTCTTTCACATATTGCCAGGCTACTGATGTGTAAACAGAAATGTAAATATTTGCTTGCAGACAAGTGATTGTTTGGTCTTGCACAATAGGCCTGAATCACCGGAGCAGGTCTCCTTGCTCTGTACTGCAGATTTAACAAATGCAGTTGTGTAGTGCAGCAGAGCACAGGGAGCTTGTTTGGGCTCATTGAAGCTTGTGGTTTTCCGTTCCAAACACTTTTAATTGCAACTGTGATTTCTAAACTAGCACTTCTCAGTTCACAGACCCTTTATAAGGTACAAAAAATACCCAGATTCATGAAGTCAGTAATTGACACTTCTCTCCTAATGTTCTTTGCTGCCTGCTGGAGTACCTAGGTCTTATTTTGTACATGTGTGAGAGGAGGAGGAAGGAAAGAGGAGTTTTAAGCACTTAAACAATTTTGTAGAACAATAGCTTCAGGCATTCTTCCAAATCCAAGCATAGGTTGTTATGTGTAAAAAGTTCCAGAAGTTGCTGTATTATTAGGTATTTTAAAACTATGGAATAAAAGTTTGAATGCATGGGATTCTGCTGCAGCTGATTGTGTATGTATGAATACTTGAGTTTTCAGGGAGCGTGTTTATACACGTGTAGGTTGGGAAAAGCAGAGCACAGATGTGTAGGGGATTGTTACCATCGTGCTAGTTGCTCCCATTGGATTTATGGCTGCTTTTCTATATTACGCCACAAACAGGTTCTTTAGGTATTATGAATTGTTTTGAGTGATTTGCTGAGTCTGAGGATCCTGCCCCAAGTTCGCAAGAGTGACAACTTCTAGGAGATTCTCTTTGAGAATTTAAAGAAAAGCCATGAACAGCATCACTGGCCTGCTGAGTTGCAGGCGTTTCGTGCTGTGCACACAAACTACATGAGGGTAATGGCTGCCCAGGTCTTATGCAAAGGTGATGGTGTTAATTGGGCAGGAATGGGGAGGATTAAAATTCCATGCCTGGCCCAGGAGTGATTTGCTCCATTTATGAACTGGCATGGCAAAGTCATGTGGATGCCAGACATCAGATTTGAGCGTTGCAGTTCCTTGGAATGCCTTGAGCTCAAAGGGAAAATGTGGAGCTTGTAGAAAGCTGCCTGAGACAGCAGATTTTCCAAGTACAGGGACTTAAATAAAGATCCACAAAGTCACATGCATTGCTAATTCCCAGGAAGCTTGATTCACAGTTCCAGAGAAACACAGCTTTCTTATCAAACACATTTATCCTTAACTGATAAGCCTGAGAAGCACCACTCCTTCCTCCTGTGCTGCTGCAGGTGCTGCCCATGCTAAGTCATGCATGAAGGAGCTGGGCTGCAGGTGCACACGGTGCCCTCGGAGCCACTCCGCAGAATTGCAGTTGGTCAGGTTGCTGTGCAGTCTGGCTGTGCCAGTCTCTGGGGGTGCATGGAGATCTGCAGCTTTGCTGTGCCCTTTGCCCATCCTGTGATTGTCCTCATTGTTAAACTATTTTTTTGTTTGTTTGTTTTCGTCTCTTCATAATTTCCCCTGTTGCAATTTGTTGCATCTTCCCTGAACTGGCTTGCTTTGCTGTCTTACCAATGCGGTTACCCTCATCAGCCAAGGCCTGATCACTCCTTCTGCACCCGTCCACCAGGACCTGCAGGTGCTTTCCTGCAGAGCCACCCTCTGTCCAGTCCAGGCCCTCTCTGCTTTTGGGTGGGACTGCTCGAAGTGCAGGCCTCGCATTTGATTTTGCTGAGCTTCCAGGGGCCACTCGTGGCCCATTTCTCCAGCCTGTCGAGACCCCGCTAAGTGCCAGTCTTGCCCTGCTGCTTATCAGCTGTTCTCCCCAGTCCCATGCACTCTGCAAACCTGCTGGGGAATGTGATCTCCCTTGCCTCTCCTTGCTGCGCCATTCCTGCAGCTCAGCCAGGCCCAGAGGGGTAGCTGGGTGAAGAGGTGCAACACTGCCTCAGACTCAGAAATTGCTGGCCAAAATGTGACGTCTTTCCTCACTTCATCAAAAACTTTGTGGCAGCTCTAGGTAGGAGGAGAGTACTTTTTCTAAGGGGCTCGTTGTGTCCAAGGCCCAGAGTCTTTGTGCGTGTAATGTGTTCAGCTCCTACTGATCCCTGTTCCGGAGACAGAGCTTTGGACAAGCTGCCGCAACAGATTGTTGCAGTCTAGCTGCTAGAATGTGCTCCTCTGCATGTTTTTCTTGTTTGTTTTCTGGGGAAAGTTAATTTAGTATCCACTCAAGGCTAAATACTAAAATTCTTGCTTTATCTTCACTCCTTACACAAGCAAATCCTGTTCCCAAGTGATTTGAAAAAAGGCATAGCGCTGCAGTATTTTGCTTCAGTGTCAAAATCTTGGAAAACTTTGCCTTCTATTGCATGCATTAGTGCACATATGCAAGAGATGGTTTGTATTTCATCAATTATCTCATTGCTCAGTTTGCAGCGAAATTTGTACATGGAATCCTTTAGCCCGTCTAAACAGTAGGAACAGTAAGGTGTCTGGCAGGGCAAGAGGGAGGAAACCTGGCATTTGAAAGACCACATAGGTAGGAAAGGTTCAGCACATCTTATGCAGTACATAGGTACTTGAGGGGAAGTAAACTCAATTCTTCAGCATGAACAAGTGAAGTTGCTTGGTGAAGGAGAACATGCTTACTGTAAAAGAGGGGAAACACCATGCCCCCTGTATTCACCAGCTAATTCTAGGACTACTTTTCTTTTTCCACCTTTCTCCCTCTCTTGGTAAATGAAATCTGTGTGAGGCACAGAAGAGCCCACAGGGAACCAAGTTGTGGGACAGCACCATGTCAAGGATGTTGGGGAGCGCTGCAGAGAGGAGGGGGAGGAGGCTGAGCTAGGGCTGTGGGCTCCTGAGCCCAGGGAAGGGGTGGGAGCCCCACAGGGAGGCTCATTGGCAGCCGAGGGCAGGGACAGGATACGTCTCAGCTTGGGTGGCTCTGGGAGGAGCAAGTGTTGGGAATAAAGTGTCTTGATGAAGTTGTTCCTTTTCCTTTCAGACGCAGACAGTGAGTTTCATGGGGTGGATTTTTTGCCAGACGATCTCACTGAAGCTCCAGACAAGACAGGAATGAAGGTGAACAAGAAATACTCCTGCCTACCTGCTGAGGAGAAGGGAATCCACATCATCAACATCCGAGCTATAGAGGATATAGGATATGACCAGCATGAGAGCACAGTGAGTAAAGGACTTGCCAGACATGCAACAGCTGGCATGCTGTGCTTTACTCCTTACCTGATTCCCAAATGTTTCCTTTCCCTGGAGGCTCTGCCAGCCTCTCCCCCCTCTTTCAGAGGCACTGAGGAGGGTTGCTGCCTGCCACAGCACATGCTGATTTGGTGGCGTGGGTGCGTGGGCTGGAGAAGGGAAGTAAGGGATCCTTTTTTAACCTGTAGCCTAAAAAGGGGTTGGTTATTCTCAGAGTAATCTGTCAGTAAGGCTGTGGCAACCTTTAAATCTCTTCACCCACACTAAGCAGAATACAAAAGTGTCCAAAATTGCATGCAAACACTATTGTTAGCAGAGGTAACGTTAAACTAATAGTTTGTAGTGTGCAGCAGAGGTTTTTCCCATGGGCAGATTTCTAGTGTCAGTAAATATGCCTTGGTTAAACTCTTTATCAGCAGTTTTACAGGAAGTTAGTAACATGAATACACAACAGGATTAGGAGTTGGCTATGTCATAAATGTACAAAAGTAAGTTTATTCAGGTGAAGGAATTGAGGTGGAGTGAGCTACGTAACCGGAGAAAGATGCACTATAAAAAGCAGTGCTTGATTCATTGTACTTATGCTTGATTAGGGTTGAGTGTGGTGGAATGATTCTGTCAGGACTGTTTTGAAACTGAGATGCCCATTCTGTGCCTCACCTGCAAGCAGGGCGACAGGGGCTTATGCACCTCTCTACTTCAGTGCAGCAGCACTGCGAGAAGGGGTATGGCACCTTGCAGCCTTCAAGCACATTCTTAAAGGACTCTGACTTTGAATTAGGACAACAAGCTCCTTTGGAGTCCTCTCGTGGTGTCACAAAGAAACCAGTAAAACTGGCATTTTCAGCGCCACTTTTCTCAGCCTCCACCAGAAGCATAGAATCATAGAATGGCTTGGGTTGGAAGGGACCTCAGAGATCATCTAGTTCCAACCCCCCTGCCGTGGACAGGGCTGCCAGTCACCAGCTCACTGGATCAAACTGCCCAGGAACCCATCCAGCCTGGCCTTGAACACAGCCAGGGATGGGGCATCCACAGCTTTTCTGGGCAGAGAATGCTCCAAGGGGAGAGGTGGCCAGGGCATGCTGAGCAACTCTGATCGCCCAAGCAGCCAGGAATGCCTGCATGCTCACCGCTATTGCCCTCAGGGCCACCTCCAGTCCTGCCTCCCTCCTGAATTCATTTCTCTCCAGACAGGCAGACTGCCACTGGCTGTTCTCCTATGGTCAGGCCAGGGGGGGTGTGAAGTGGTTGGGGTCTCAGTCTTTTGTATCTGCTTGCATTTACCTAGATCTACAAGTTCAGCCCAGTTTTTCAGAAACTGATGTGTGGTTAATAAGATCAATAAATCTTATATATATATATTAATAAGCTATCTTGAAAGAAATCTCAGTGCATCTACATCTTGTTTACAGCAACTATTTGTTTTGATGAGGCATTATATCCTGAAAACACAGTTAGTTTATATTTCTTAATATTGTTTTTATAGAAATTTGCATGACTGTGTTGCTGGCCACAAGGCAGCCATCTCTGCATTCAGGGCTTTATTTGTGGAACAAGCAGAAGGTGTGCACAGCCCAAACAGATTTTGGCCAGTGGGATTCGCAACTGAGAGCTGATTGTTTTCATTGGGAGCAGGGGTTCTTTCCCTGCATGGAGCCTTAATGTTCATCTGTGAAATTAGGAGCCACAAAATGTCCCATGTCCCTGGAAAGACACTCCTGTGTTTAGTATTTATTGTAAAAACAAATGCAAGTTTCTGGTGAATTTTCACTTCTTAAATGGTCCAAAGAGAGAATTATGCATTCTGCTATTGAAAATGGAAGTAAATAATTGTTATCACTTCGGTATGCCTCCACAGTTATCCTGTGCAGTTTTCAGACAGATGCTTGAAAATGGGGCTGTTTTGAGACTTGGGTTTCTTGCATCCTGCAGCACTGCAGAGCAAATGTACACAGCAGTGCTTCAAGGTGGGAATAAAGCCCTTGCCCCACTCAGGTGGTGAAGCAGCACAGGGTTTATAAGTGGGGAGAAAAGTGGTGAACTCGGCGAGCAAGGAACCCATTCCCTGGCTGCAGTCCACGGCTGTTGGCTGCGCTCGACGCCCAGCTGGCTCCCTCCAGTCCTATCCAGGCTGATCTCTTTCTCAGATGATACAAACTTGCAGCGATAGATAAGAGAAGTGAGAAATGTTTGCACATGATATTAATCTATCTGTCAGAACCAAAACACAGATGTCCCGGGTGGAAAAAGACAGATGATCTTAGTGGCAATTAACCCTCCGCAGAGACAACCAAATCCACTCAGTAGCGGACTTACGAAGTAGTGTGCTGGGAATTAGATTAAATCCCAGTCATTTCATCTATTTACTTCTGGCCAATGAAATCCCAGCTGGCTATCAGGAAAATTGCCGGTGTTAACTTGCAAAATAGTTTTGAGTGAGTAGCATGTGGGGTCTCCTCCTGTAGGCTTGCTGTGAGAGGATAGGTCCTGCCGTGCCCTGGGCAAGCAGTGCTTGATACCAGGCCGCGGTCTGCTTGATGCCCATGTTGGCTGTGCACTAATTATTCCTCTCCTTCTCTCCACACCCTCACTCTCTGCTTCCAGCTGTTGAACTCCCTATCCAAAAATCCAGATGCTGACTGCAAATATGGACTCTACTTCAGAGATGGCAAGAGGAAGGTGGATTACATCCTCGTGTATCACTACAAGAAGTCCTCGTCGGGGAGGACGCTCACCAGGAGAGCCCAGCACAATGATGCGGGCACCCGGAGCACCAAGCAGGACCCGCTGCCAGGGAAGGGAGTGCAGCTGGAGATGGGGGAGAGTGAGCCCCCTGCGGACTGCCACGAAGATGACAAGAGGTTTCGCAGGGAGGAGTATGAGGGGAACCTGGTGGAGGCTGGCCTGGAACTGGAACACGATGAGGACGTAAGGAGCTGCTGCAGATGCCTGACAATAAGGAGGATAGCTGGTGGGGCGTTTGGGGAGATACTGAGCTTCTCAGCATTCACCATAGCACATACCTTACTGCTCCACTGCTTGTTGGTGTGTTATCATAGCTAAAGGCAAGGCTCAGATGGATGTAAACGGTAATCAGGGGTTGGTGGGTTGACAGTATGCCATGGGCTGGGTCCGCTGGCTCTGATGAGGAATATCTGATGCAGACAGTGGAATGCTCATACCTTGGTGCAGCTTCCAGGAGAATCACGTTTGTGCAGGGGGCTCTGGTAAATGCTCTGGTTCAAGCATGTGGCTCTGGGTTGCAGTTCTGCTCTCTCCATTCTCACATCTGAACAATATAGCCTTTCACCTGTACCCTGACAACAGCATACTCTATTAAAAGACCATCAGACTGCATGAAAAAGTGATGTGTGTGAAGTACTGCCAGTGTGTGATTAGTAGAAATAGCCTCAGCCATATTAATTTCAAAGAAAGCAATTATAATTAACTGATCCGACCAATATGCCTCTCAAATGAGAGGGGGTGAGTGTTCATGTTGGTTTTATTTACGGGCTGTAATAATTGACATTAAACATCTACAGCTGTGATCAATGTTAAATAAATAAACCTGCCACCCCTAATTCATAAATTACAGGCGAGGCTGATGGTACAACGTGACAAATTTTCCACTTCTCTGTGTCCAGGTGCAAATTCAAATTGCTTTGTGTCGGGTTATTGTAGAGAGATGGAAACCTGCCTATGCCAAGTCTCAGATACTGAAAGGCTTGAGTGGGATGGGTAGTCTCCACCAGTGACGTATAATAGGATTTCAAATGGTGCAGAAGTTTTGGTGAGAGAACACATATTTCAGTACAAGATATCAGACCACATCAGAAACATAAAGAGATGAAAGGCACAGGGCTTTACATCAGCTTCCATATCCAGCACATCAGCCTAGGTGACAACCTGCAGTCACTGGAGCCTGACAGGCATACCGGGGAGTTGCATAGGTGGCCTTACTAACTGCAGAAAGAGCAAGGGTTTTGTTCATTTGTTTATTAGGTCACTAAAATGCTCTTCAGGGAAGGAAATTCGCAGATGTTTTGGAAGCGATGGCTGGTTGGAAAGCTGGCAGTTCTGTCCTCTGAGTAATTAATGGATTTCTAGAAGGCAGGTGGTGAATACAGCCACATGAAAGCTAGCTGTTATAACTGCCTGATACTCAGAGCAGCAAGGTTAGAAACATTCTTTGAAGTTTCACTTTTCTGTCCTGCTGGTTCAGCATGGTTTGCCCTGGCCTTGGAGCTGGCTCCTCCAGTGGGACTGGAGACACACATAGGTCAGGAGCAAAGCCCAGCTGCTAGGATCTGGGACAGACCTGGGGTTACTGCTGGGATCCATGCATACTGCTGGTGTCATCCTTGGTGATCCGGTAGTGGCGGTGTTCACGTCTTCCCACCAATTTTCCTGATTAAAATGCCCGCATCCATAGCCTCTGCTGTCCCTTCGTGCTGCAGCTCTGTGGGCACTGAGCAGCCCCTGGGAGGCACAGGGACCATCTCAGCTCAGCTCATTACAAGGCACTCAGAAAATTGTAGCATTTGGCGAAGTGCCTGTGAATCAGATGTAACTGGCTTAGTCTATATTCGTGTCCATAGCCATTAGCTTTTATTTCCCAAACAGTTTTTATCTTTTTATCTGTTTAACCTAGTGGTGATTGTTCTGGAAGACAATAGCGTTTCTGAGTCACATTTTCTATCAGCTCAGCGCAGAGAGGTGCCCGGTGATTGTCCTGTTGTTAGAAACTAGCTGGCTCAAACAAAGCTTGATAGTGTTGGCTGTAGTAGACCTTTCCTTAAATGTGGATGAAACACGAGGGAAAAAATAGTTAATTTACTCTCACCAGTAACCTTTTCTCTTGCTTTTTTTAAAGACTAAAATCCATGGGGTTGGATTCGTGAAAATACATGCACCATGGAACGTATTGTGTCGAGAAGCTGAGTTTCTTAAGCTCAAGATGCCTACAAAAAAGGTAAGTCCCAATCTTCATGTAGTTTTCCTTTTGTGTGTGTTTTTTTTTTTTTTTTTTTTTTGTTTTTTTTTTTTTTTTTTTTTTTGTGTTCATTGTCTTCTGGAAGGCATCATTTAAACACATTCTTGTCTTTGCACACCTTACAAATATAGACTTTTCTTCCCACAAGTATTTTTAAAATAGTGAACTTATCTGCGCAGCCTGCAAGTGGACAGTGATCCCCTGGTACTTAACAGGAAAAGCAGGAGAGTCACAAACTTTCTTGCTTGGACAGCAGAAGGAGTAAGTGGAAGGAGGAATGGAAAGCATGAGTTCCTGGCTCCTGCCATGCCTGTGCACAATACAAGTGATTTCACACAGTGCCTCATCCTCCCAGAGTGTTTTAGAAGAGGTTGCAATTAATAATGAAATTCATTTGTACATTTTAGTGGTTTCTTTCTCACCCAAAACACCGGACTGCTAAAAAGTAGTCTCACTGGGTTTAGGTGGCTACTTACGTGCATCATTAGTCATGCTTGCAGGAGCTGGGAGTACTCTACCACAAAATAAATTACCTCTCAGAATATTTGAAATGCCTTAAAGATATCATGGTGTATTTTCATCATGAGCTCAATTCTAAATCATCCATGATAGATAACTACCTGCTCAGCGAGCGTAGCTTAGAGATGGATTAATATTTAAACATACTAAGTGCATGTCCCAGACTGTGTAGGGAAGTCTGTAATGGAGCAAGAGACAGTCTCTAATCTCAGTGTCATTTATTACAAAGCTAAAACTACATGTTTGGTTTGGATTTTCTATCAATCCCCATTATTGACTCACTTACCACCAATTTTAGTCAGAAGCGTAATTAGATAAAAAGACAACTGCAGCAGAATTAGCGGCTTCACTGCTGTGGAAGCAAAATATCTTGACTAATCTTTGATCATATGGAAGGGGGGAAAATCCTGGAAGTTGCAGGATATTCACAGGAAAGCTCCCGGCACTGCAAGATGAGAAGATCACTTCTGTTGCTTTGCATGGGGGCTCTGTCTCCCTCATTTCTTCGTCCTGCTGCACGAAGAAAATTGTGCCTCTGAGTACATCTCCATGAAGCAGAAGATGATGAAGTTTTAATGTTCTTTTCTTTTGCCCCCTCAGATGTATCAGATCAATCAGACCCATGGTCTTCTGAAAAAGATCAACTCTGTTATTCAGAAGATAACGGAACCCATCCAGCCCAAGGTAGCCGAGCACAAGCCGCAGACAGTGAAGCGCCTCTCCTACCCCTTCTCCAGAGAGAAGCAGCACTTGTAAGTGACTCACGGTGCCAGCAGGTCTGGGCTTCTCTGGCAGTGTCTGGAAGGATGAAAATAAAATGAATGCCAGTGCTTTGTTAGTGATTACTCTAAAAAAAAAAAAAAAAAAAACACACACAAAAAAATAAACACATTCAATTTTGCAGGAAAATTACTTTTTTCTTTTGATGCAATCTCTGCATTTCAGCTGCTGTTAGATGGTATACATTACATATTTTTACAAGCATATACATAAATTTTTAGACTGCCAAACAAAACTTATAATGTGGTTTACAATAGTCTTTTTCCATGTAAAATAAAATGCTCAGTAAAATTTGTAGGCAGAGATCCGGGTTGATAATGGCAAGGATAATTCCATTCATCTGGTATGGGCAGCTCGCATGTACTGCAAACCAGGTCTTGTCTCATAAATGGTACAAAGCCAGTGGTAGCTGTGCCTTGGATTTTGGATCAGTAAGAATAGCTGTATATGTGGGCGGAGGAAAAAATTATAAGGTGGGGCCCAGCCAGAGTTTCAGCTGCTTTGGATTGCTTTACTGCTGCTCTTCCTTGGCCAGCATCCCAGAGGCGAAGCTTTGAAGAGTGTGTTAATGTGTGTGCCAGCTGGAACAACTACCAGTCCTAGGGCAGGATTTCTTCACTCTAGATATGCACATTTTTCATTTTTTAATAAAGGGATGCAGAACACTAATGGAGTTGTGTATTAGATTCACATGTCTGTTAGTGGGGCAAGTCGATGTATGTGACATCTGATGTATTCTTAGACTTGCAGGAACTGTATTTATACATGTATTGCATGTAGGATGTTCCTACAGCAAAGGAGCCTGATGGCTCAGAGAAAGCCCAGAAGATGCTCCTTAGCTTGTGTTTGGAGGTGCGTCACACTGCTTGCAGTGGTGGCTTTTTTCACTGAGACCATCTGGGCTGAATGAGGGAAGCCAAAGTGCTATTACAGGTTTGCAGGTACAGCCCAAATGCAATGATTATTAGGAGAAAGCCAAGGCCAGCAGCAGTCAGGAATTCAATTAGATGAGCATCAACAGCCTCTTATTTTTATTTTTATTTTTTATTTTTTTTTTTTTTGTGGAAAAAACTATAAATATTTTTAAAAAAATCAGTGAATCATATAATAGTCTCTTTAAAATGCAAGAGTTGGACTTTCTTTTTAACAAGTTTTCTACAAGCTGTTCTTTAATGTTATCTGTGAGAGAACCCCAGGAGAAAAGAAAATATTGAAGGGGTCAACGAGAGCAGGAAATTACTCTTTTTTTTTTTTTTTTTTAACCTAATGAGCTTCCTTCTAATCTTTTAACAGATTTGATTTGTCTGACAGAGATTCCTTCTTTGACAGCAAAACGAGAAGCACTATAGTAAGTACTGTACATAAATAATTTATGGTGGATAGTGCCTTGGTCATGGTGTTAATAGCCCATTTGCCAGCTTTAGGACAAAGCCTATTGCAGGTTCGTCTGTCTGTACCAAAGGCCAGGAATCACCTGTGACATTATTTATCTGATAAATTAAGCATTTCCAGCTTTAGCTTGCATGACGAATAGTGTTTGCTAACAGGTTGCTACCTTCTGGACAATGATTTGGATCTTCTTTTTGATTCACAGTGAAGGTGCTACATGGTTTCCTGATAGACATGTCACCAGGAGGAAACGAATTTAGGTTCTGTGCAGGGATGTGATCTAAGCGCAGGTTATCAGGGCTCAGGGATTTTCAACAAGGCAGGCAGGTGCAGCACGGAAAGAAAAAGGCAATAATCAAATTAGTTTACTTGCAATGAAACATTTCATTTGAGATTGGGGAAAAAATACATAGTTTTATTTGCAGACTTTCTCTTATGTGTCTATATAGGGAGTTAAAAAACCCTGGTAGGTACTGATAAGAAACAGAAGGGAGAGGTGAAGAATTAAAATGCTTGACAAGAATGCCTGAGAAAGGCAGCCAGGCAAAATGACCCCACAGGACAAGGCAGGCAAAAGGGCCAGCCTAGGGGGCCAACCCAGCAATGGGCTCAGCAAGCGGAGCTAAAGGCAGAGGCTGGGTGGACAAGGAGGATGGGGAGGCTTCCTTAAAACCCCAAAGGAACACTGGGCATGTAAGAATAATACTGATAGTGTGTTGCTTTATTTGAAATCCCTGCAAATAACCTGGTAATGAAAGGTAGATTGAGCTGTGTCCGGCATCATCTTATCCTGCATGCATTTCTTTTTGTATTCTTGTTTCTTAAAGTTCTCTCCTGCCTTTCCCATATGTATTTTTAAACAACAGTGCAAATATTGACCCTCCCACCTACTGCAAAATGAACAGGAATCCAGTCACTCCCTGCAAGTCTTCGGTCAATAGAAACAAAGCCAAAGACCTGCTATTTGTTAAAAAAAAAAACAACACATGTTATGTAACTGGCAACATCTCTGTGGCAGCCCTTTAACCATCTGGGGCTAAAGGACAGCGCCAGGAAGAGAAGCAGCCTCGTCTGCCCTCTGTGACCTGGGCAAGCAGTGGCCTTGCTGCTCGCCCCTCCTGAGCTGCTGCCAGCTGCCTCGCTCGCTTCGAGAAATGCAGGCTGTCCTCCACTGCCGTCCTGGCCTCGTGCCAACATGCAAAGGTTATTTGACAATAAATGAAAACAAATCATAAAACAAATACATCTGTTTTGTCACCGAGATGGATCATGCAGGCTCTGAAATGTTAAGGTCAAGCTGTTTTGTTTACCCAGTTTCTGATAGCTGCCACATGCTGTGTGAGCTCGCGGGGCTGGAGGCTGGGCAGGCTGGGGCTGTGGGGCGCTGTGGAGACCAGAGAGAGTGGGCAGCAACGGAAAATGGCCTAACGTGAGGGAAACAGCACTTCCGTCACAGAAACGATAGATGTAACCCTGTTTCGATCCAACAAACAGCAGTCGGGATAACTGGCCATAACTGGCCAGTGAGCTAAGCCCTCCTGTCCTGTTTGACTTTTATTAAGGAATGATGACTTCATCATCATCTTGGTTTTGCCAATACTTACATTTGAGCTGTGCAAAGAAAGATTGTGCTTTTTGCTGGCAGTACCGCAAGTAACCCTTTCCCTTCTTTTACTTCAATAGGTTTATGAAATACTGAAAAGAACGACGTGTACCAAAGCAAAATATAGTATGGGTAAGGAACTTTATTTAGACTTAAGATCGATATCGTTTTCAGGTATTGAAAATAATTGCAAGCTGCAACTGGCTGCGGAGTTTAGGTTTTTCTCTCTGCTCTCTGATTTGATGGACGTATGTGGTTATAATTGTTTTATTCAGAAATTTAATTTAATTAATGTAGCTATTTGGAATTTTTTCAAATGTGAATCTATAGATTCAGCTCTAAATTAAATGACAGGTGAGCGTATAGGCCCTTCAGATCTTAGTTATGCCCTTTATGGCAGGGCTGGAAGGTGACCTAAAGCCATGGGTAACATGAGCGCTGCAGTGGTTAGTTTCTTACTCATGGCTGTGGATGAGAGCATTACCACGTGCTTCCATAACTGCCCCAAAACCTATGGGCTGCTCCATTACCTTTAGCAGTGACCTCCAATTTGTGTCGTGGAGTGGCTTTGCAATGACTTGAGTGAAATGGTGACTGCCCAAAGTACTGTTAGGAGTGGAAGCAAGATCAGCCCCGCTGGAGGCTGACCCTTCCTTCAGCCCTCACAGCAGGTGCAGGAGTACTGTCACGGCCAGTGGTTTTAGGATTTCAGCCCTACGGCTGGTGCTCTAAGAATTGAATTCCTAGTACAGATAAACATGGATTCAAATATTGTGAGGCAGAGGAGGTGTATAGCTGGCTGGGGGGACAAAAGGTAACAAACAGTTAATGGTAAGCCAAATTATATAAGGTGGACAGCTGTATTCCCTCATATCTAGTTGTCTTAACAGATGACAGATAAAAACGTGTTTGGATGAGAAAATTGCATGAACATGGAAAAAGGTATTTGATAACTGTTGGAATCTGTTATAGCATTTATTTGTCTATAAGCAGCTAAGTGAAACACTGGGAACTTGAATTACAGGTAGTTCTGTTCAATATTGACCCACCAGCTGCTTAGGAATCCATCACATAATAGAAGAACAACTATACCAGAAGTGATTTCAATGCTTGGACTTTTCTGTTGAAGTAACAACATACAATGTACAATTGTTGAGTCCTTATATACACTAAATTTACTTGGTGTTCAGCCAATATTAACAGAAGTTCTGTTTCCCTGTAGCATGGGAAATACAAGTTGATCTGTGATTTTCAGGACCCTTTTTTGAGTCTGGTGGCGGAAATTTTCGTTGGAAATTATGTGTGTGCGCTTTTGAAGGGAGAAGATCATACAGCTCAGTTTGAATTCTTGACTTAGAGTTGGTTACTCACTTGATTTTTTTTACTTTTTTCTTTTTTTTTAATTTTTTTTTTAATGGGAGACTGATTAGAGGTTAGTTGAGGAGGGGAGAGGCTAAAGGAAGGTAAAGTGTTAGGATTCCTGGATTGTTCTTCTTCAATAGACTGGCAAGGTCACAAAGTATACCCAATAAAAATGTCATTAGGCCAGCACGTCCAAGGGTATAATCAGCATAACTCAATCAGGTTCTTTGTGTTACAGTGCTGGAATGCTGGGTTACAACCCAACAAAGGTTGCAAATGGAGTTGAGCAAACACAGATAATGCTGCAACACTTGTGGCCAGCAGGAAAAGGACAGCAGCACAGTGAACACTGCCGTCTTTGTCATTTATTTTGCAAATTTGTAAAAATGTGAACCTATCTTAACTGTTAAATGCTGATATGTAGAAGAGTGTTATGTAGCTCTTGGGTAGCACAGCCCTCGAAGAGTAATTTATCTGTTCCCCAGTTGTTTGTGCTAGAAGTCTGGAAATATTTGCAGACAATTCACAGCACAGTATAATTTTAAATATGACTTCGAAAAATAATGATGCTGTAGGATACCAAGCACTCCTGGAGCAGTTCCTCCAGCCAATGCTCAGTAAAAATATGAGTGAGCTTGCAAATACTAGTGAGATTGAAAAATTCTCATTTCAAAAGCTATCAAAAACATCTCTTGAACCTGCAGTGATCGCTTCCTGGTTCATGCTCACTGTCCCACACTGGTGGTAGCAATGAGAGGACCGGGCAGCATGGAGCACACTGTGGCACATCGTTTTTCTCTTCTCTTTTTTGAGTTCTTTTAAATTCTCCACAGCGTCAGAGGGTTTTTTTTTCAGTTAGCCTTGCACAAAGAGAACTGCTTGGCTTGGCACTGACTGACCTGAAGTAGCTCTGATTCCACACCCAAGTCCAGTTAGTCTGATCACCAGCTGTAATCTCCACGAATAGCGCGACACACTCAGACGTGGGCACTCCTCCATCACTGGAAGCAGCTGTATGAATGGCAGCAGCCTGTGAGGGGCTGCGGGTGCACTGCAGCCCTCAAGGGCCAGGTTTTGGTGAAGTGACCTGTGGGAGGGAGCACCACAGACGTGCCCCTCAGCCCTGTGCCTGCGCTGCTTGCTCTGGTCCCGGTGAGGGAGTGGTACCGCACCCGAGAGGGCAGAACCTGTCCCTTGTGCCTCATACATTTTGTAGATGAAGCATTAACTGCTTTCAGGCTCATGCATGTAACTAATAAACGGATGTGTAAACAGGGAAAGGAGAGGGAAGAAAGAAGGAAACTGCCCTTTTAAATAAAAGACGAAAATGTGGTAAATATGGTAAGTATTACACCAAGGTCTTTGCAAAGGCTTTCCCTACAATTTCTCTAATCAATCTGAAATCTAAATTCAAAACTCTGTGTGTATGGTGAGTGTGTATGTGTGTTCCCTTATACCATTGATTCCAGCCATATTCTTCTTGTGATCGAGCCTTCTGCTACACACTTTCAAATCTGCAGGCTTGCCCTTAAATCAAACTGACTTTTCAGAAAATGTAATTTATTATAATGACTAATTTCAAGTCATTGGCTTCTAATTCTTGATTCTCAAATATATATGACTTTTTCTTGCTCTCTGCAGTTTTCCATTTCATAAAATGACTCATGTTTAATAACCTATATGATTAAAAATGAAAGTACATGGAAAGGAACGAGATGGCAGAAAAATCATTAGCTGACCAAATGACTGTTCTTTTGAGGGAAATCTCCGGAAAGGATGATGAAGTAAGAACATCTAGCCTTGAGATTGTAAATAACTATTATCTCTTTATTTTTTAAGGGATCACCAGCCTGCTTGCCAATGGAGTTTACAGTGCTGCATATCCTTTGCATGATGTAAGTGATCTTGGAATATATTTTACATGTCTGTCTGACACCAAGGAGTCCTTATATGTTGTGTGTTAATGACATCATCCCAAACATTGGTGCTTGGAAACATGGCTTCCTGCTTGCTTGTGTGATGACTGCAGTAGCTTCTGAAGGTTGTTTCCATCACTGTGCTCACTTTCAGTGAATTCCCCACCTCTGTCCTACCCTTGATGGTCCTAGGTGATGTTTTAGCATGATATTAGAAGAGTTGTTTCAGTGGCGTAGCAGATGAAATTGTTGTTATTTTCTGCCTTCCTGCTCACAAGGTTTCTGTCGTTATTGCCAGGATGTATGTGTATTCCTGGAGCACCAAGGGGCTCATGCTCTGTTCTAAACCTCCCTGGCATCGCCCTTTCGGACACAAAGATGTCCGTAATTGTGTGTCTATACAATTGGTTGCCACTTCAGGGAAAAAACATAAATGGGAACTTGATACAATGTACCTCATGGGATGTGTGTTAAGCCATAGTGTTCACCAGGACAGAGAGAATGAAGGGGAGGTAGGGAATTTAGGTGGTGCTTTTACCCAAGCTGGGGACCCTCATCCTGACAAAGCAAGTGATGTCAAACCTAGACATGCTGGGAGGAGCCCAACAGTGGGCTACCAAGATGGTGTAGGGACTGGAGCACCACTCCTGTGAGAAGAGGCTGAGAGAGCTGGGTCTGTTCAGCCTGAAGAAGAGAAGGCTTAGGGGGATCTCATCAATGCGCATGAATACATGAAAGGGGGGTGCAGAGAGGACACAGGCTCTTTTCAGTGGTGCCCAGTGGCAGGACCAGAGGCAAAGGGCACAAACTGGAGCACAGGAGGTTTGTCTGACCACCAGACAGAATTTCTGTGCTGTGTGAGTGCCAGAGCACTGGCACAGGTTGCCCAGAGGCTGTGGGGTCTCCTCCTTTGGAGATCTTCAGAAGCTGCCTGAAGGGGGGCCTGGACACCCTGCTCTGGGTGTTCCTGCTTGAGGGGGCCTGGGCCAGAGAGACCCAAGGTGTCCTGCCATCCCCAACTGTTCTGTGATTTTGTGAGCCAGAGACACACAGCAGCTGGGTGCTGGTGACACCTTCCCTTGGAGGTTCAAGGTGTGGCTAGGGCAGACAAACGTGCCCTCAGCCAGCCTTGCAAAAGGCCTGGCAGATGCCAAGGGACATCGCAGAAATACCGCTTGTGATGCGGTGGCTGCATGAGTCTGCAGTGTTTTATCTCTGGGTAACAGCGATCACAACAGGCTCAACATCTGCCCGATGCTTATCGCATACATCAGGCACTCGTAAGCTATGGTGATATCACTTAGAAATCCAGAAAGGTTAAATAAACTTCCCTGCGTGTACTGGCCTCACCTCTTTAGATAGCTACTGATAAGCTATGTTTTGAGTATTTATTGTCTTCGTTTACTCCTTTATCGTACTTAAAAATAGCTCCATATTAAAACCTCAGATCTAATCAGCCCTGAGTGTTTGGAGACTCTGGGTACAGATCAGCTCTCTCAGCTGCTCTCTCCTCTGTCAAGTGGACTGAGGTGAACCCCAAACACCGCGGAAATACTGCATCCCTTCCCTTGACATTTTTAGGCCACCTTTATCACTTATTCATTCCTTTTTCCCCAGTGACAGACACCATTACTCTTTCTTAATGTACTCAATGATAGGAGACAAAGTGTGCTATGACAAATGAACTCCTAAAATACAGCATTATTTTACAGATTGAGTTTCTGGTTTTGATGCATTAAGTGAGCGGGATACATGGGCATGCAGGAGGCATAGCAGCTCTGGGCATGACTCACTGAATGACTCAAGTTTTCTTTTTTTTTAAAGGGTGACTATGAAGGTGAAAACGTAGAACCCAACGACAGAAAAGTAAGTGGATGTAAGGGGATTAACAGACTTGCAAGAGTTTGAGCTTGAAGTCACCTGCTGGAATCTGGGCATAGCCAAGATTTCACAGAAAACAACACAAAAATGCCATGCAGCAGAAGTACATGAATACTTTCTAACATTTCAATTTGTCTTAATGTGGAGCACACTATGGCTATGTATAAAATACCAGCTTGGTAAGGATGCATCTCTTGCCACATTAGCAAGCGTTGACAGCATTTAGACATATCTCCTAAAGGTGGTGTGCTGTAACTTCAGGCCTGCACCAATGACAATGTGCTCAGCCGTCTTCTGATATCCATACCCAACACGAACACTGCTTCATGCCACAGTGACCCATGCAAAATGCATTGCAGTCTCTGATGAATTAACGTGCTGCTGCTTTGGAGTACAGGGTCAGCATCAGGCTGGGGGAGGAGGAGGTCACCCAAAACTTGGGCATGACAGCTACTGGAAAAAGAGTGGCTCATTCCTGTTAAATACTCATTTTTGGCTAATCTTTAATATGAAGCTCAGCCAGAGGTGGCCCTATGGGTGTATGCTGATGCACTGCATCGCTTTCCACATAAGTCTGCAGTTTAAATTGCTTTTAGTGTCTGTATACTGAAAGGCATTTGTTTAGGAATCATTCTGAGGGAATACTTTTCAACAGAAAATGCAAATGTTTCTGCACTTTGCAGAAATGTCAGTTTCTTAAATTCAGAGTGGAAGTGCTGCACACTGGTGGCCACGCTTCTCTAAAGCACATTGGCTTGTTGTCAGTGTGAGAAAAAGAAAGCTTAGGCCTACTCCTAACCTCTCTGCTTCCCAGGAGAAGTTACTGAATTTGGGTGCCATGTACATTGGACTCCCAGACTAGCAACACCTGCCTTTGCCTTTCCAGCTTGTTTCATGGTCATGTCTCCAAAGAAATTCTGAGGAAGAGTGTGGCTCAGAGTGTAGGAAAGCAAATCTCAAGCCCTCAAGGTTGGCCATGTGAAAACAGGCATCCAAAATTAGAGGTCCGCTGGGCCTTAATGTGCGAATGGATCACCAAAAGACAGCTACCATTTATTTCCATCCCTCCCTCCCTCCCTCCCTCCCTCCACTACTGATTTGTGTTAAAAATACCACATGCTTGTCATTTCATCATTGAGCAATGCATCTCTCAAACAAAAACAGGATGAAAGTCCATGTTTTGTAAAGAAGCTGGATTACCAACTTTGCTACTAACCTCACAAATGCACTTCTGAACTAAGTTCACTGTCTGTTTTGAAATGTTTACCTTGGCTTTTGCCTTCCAGTTCCTTCAAATAATCTTTTGGTGTGCTTTGGCATGTCTCTTCTGGTTTCTTGAAGCTTTCTTTAATCTAATCCAGTGCTTGACCAGTCTGTGCCTTTTTTTACAACAAAATTAAATTTGAGACATAGAAATGAGGTAAATATTTAAGGCTAGTGCACTGATCTTCTATAATCATGTCTTTGAAGCTGTGCTTTGAATATCAAGCTGATAAATGTCAGGATAAATGAGATAATTCATTTGTACTTTAACCACAAAATTGGTTTGAAGTGTTGTACAAAAGTGAAAAATGACACTGATGCAAGATCTCCTCCATTTAGTGTTTCGTGATAGGCTTGGCCAGATAAGCTCACTGAGGAATCGTATCATTTCCAGCACTAACTTAGCTTGTTAAAAGGAACTGAAAAAAAAAAAAAAAAGGAAAAGTCTCAGCTAGTGCACATCAGCACATCAATGTTGAAGTATCTGAATCATTGCATGTTTCCCAGTCACAGGCAGCAGACCTGGAAAAAATGGGTGAAAGACACTTAAAGCAGAATAAAAATCACACTTACAAGGATGCTGATGTTTACTAAAAGCCTGCCTTTCAGGTTTTACTTTCTGCCCTTATGGCTGTGAGGCAACTAATGAAGATGAATTCTTTTCAGGAAAGAGGGTAAAATCCATTGTCCATTTGTGTTTTTGACATCACGTTCCTGTAGAAGGGAAGTTGTATTTCTGAATGATTCAAAAGTATAGTGCAGCAATTTGGTTTGAGGAGAATTGCAAACTGCTTTAGAAACCCTGTTGGCTGCCTGGTGCAATGCAGGGGCTGGAGCACCTGCCTGCCCGGCCCTGCTTTGCTGCGAGGAGCATGTCTGTATGCACCGAGCTTCTTGTGCTACAGCCATAGAGCACTGAGCAGTGGCATCTTGCCTGGGCTGCTCTCCTAAAAAGTGGTCTCAGGAATGAGCATGAGAACATGTCCTTGAAATATTAGTAATTAATTCAGGAATGTTGTGCTCCCTAGCTCTTGTAACTGGGTCAAACCAAAAGAAGCAGAGAAGGAAGATGTGAATTCAAAAGTACATGTGGAGACCTCTCATCCTAGGGGGAGGTGATGATGATGGCACAGGTGGCCAGTGAGAACAGTTCTTTTTATCCGGTACTTATTGGACACATTGAAAGTAAAGGATAAGTTGAAGGTCTCAGAGGAACCTATTTTTATGAGCAATTCAATTTTATAAATCATTGATGAGGATCATTGTTTTCCTTGGCCTGTGTGCTAACCAAAAGGATGAGTGGAAATCACATTCTTGTAGTTTAAAGCTGAACACCTCTTAAAATGCAGCCTTTGAGGCACCTCTGCACAGTTTCTCTTGATGGATGCTGAGTATTCACATCATGAAAACAAATCCACTTCTGCTTGTTTTCTCAGTCTGGTAATAATGTGCATCTTTCACATTTGTTCTCCTCGATACCTTCTGCAGACCATAAAATCCAGACTGCTCTCCCCTTGTCTTCTGTAGTTATCCATCAATCCCATTGCTGAAGAGCCATTTAATGTACTAGAATTCATCACTGCTTTATAGCATGCCAGATCATCAAATTTGCTTTTAATACTTAATGCAGGCCATGTACATTGGCAGATCTGAATTATGTGTTGAAACCCCAAGGAGGTGAGACTGGATCACAGCATGAGCACTGCAAAGGAGAAATCAGCCACGTGTGCAGTGCTTCAGCTTTCACCTTCCTTCCTCCTTTACAGCTCCTGTGCGAGGAGTGGGCAAGCTATGGCGTCTTCTATAAGTACCAGCCCATTGACCTGGTGAGGTAAGAGCCAGCCCTGAGGGCATGTTCCCGCAGCCATTCCTGCCAATATCCTGCAGCGCATGGGTCCCTGGGTGCCCCACGCCACAGGGCTCCCAAGGGTGGGTAGCTGTGTGCATGCATTGCTGTGCCCAGCTCTCCAGCCAGCCTGGTGGAAGTCAGGGGAGCGAGGCTGGGCAGGGGAGAGGTTTGTGCAGGATTTCAGTGAGTTTTGTTCATTCTTGGCAAGAGTGGAGATCCTGGAGCAACTGTGTGAAAGAAAATGAGGGGCTTTGGTAAGTGGAATAGCTCTCAGAAGGTCCAAAGATACCAACTTACACAGCAGAAACAAGAAAAAAAGCCCAGTTGGACTGACTGGCTTTCATGGTGCCTGCATCACTGAATTAACTCCAAGCATCATGAGAAAGAGAGTCCTCTGAGGGGAAAACATTCCCACAGGTCATCGGATCTTACTTTCTCCATGCTTAATCCAGCTGTGATTCATAATTTTAGCAATGTTATATTTTAAGAAATAGGAAACATTTTTCTCTCTCCCTTTTTAAAAAATCCTTAATGTCTTTCAGAAAATACTTTGGAGAGAAGATTGGACTATATTTTGCCTGGCTGGGAGTTTATACACAAATGCTTATTCCAGCTTCCATTGTAGGGATTATTGTTTTCCTATACGGCTGTGCAACTGTGGATGAGAACATACCAAGGTAAAAACAAACAAACAAAAAAAACACAGTAGATTTTTCTTCCATTATTTGAGGCAACTAGAATCCCAAAATAAAACGTTACCTATATAGATGCTTTGTCACTAATACCTGGGGGGAGCACAGCTAAAAACTGCAGCTCCCATTTCTCAAACTCGCTCCATACCACCGCAGTACCCCATCCACGTGTGCTGTCCACGATGTCCCCAGGTCTGGCTGCCAACTGGCATTGGCTGGAGTGCAGTGCCCTCTGCCCACACTCCTCCTTGTGCCCTGCACATTCCATCTTTTGGGATCTGTGCTTGAGGGGAGGGCCAGTGTGCAATGGAGGAGCCTGAAGTCCCACTGGTTCCTCTTCCAGTAAGCGATGGAGTTCTACCAAGGGCTCAGTGTGGGCACCAGGACTGAAGCATGTTTTAAAATCATTAGCAGCTATTGTAATATTACTTGCTGAGCTGCACTGATGTACTAAGATTAACTCTTGGCTGGTTGCTCAGGTGTGGGTTTTTTTTTTTTCTAACTCAGATTATTATGTTAAATCAAAAAAATGCTGCTAATGATAGATATAAATACTTCCCTTCTTAAAATGCTGAAGAGCATATTGTGTGACATAAAGATAAATCAAGAATCTACATGTCTAAACTAAGCAATTACGGTTAGATTAACAAAATCGTGATGTCCCACTATTTTTAAATTTTAGCAAGTTTTGTATTGTAATAATGATAAAGCCCTATGATTTTGAATTATTTGCCCTGCATGCATCATCAGCTGCAGATGAAAATTACATAGTTTGTACAACAACCATGAGCCATGATTAACAAAGCAGATTAATGAATATCAAAAAATAGATTTCTTTTTGTTTGTTTAGATTACTTTGTACTGTTTCCAACAGTGGAAGAAAGTCAAAGAGAGCATCGCTATTGGTATTTCACAGACAGAGTGCAGAGAAGTTAAATTTGTTGAACTCCCATCTCTTGACACTCAACAGTTCCCTTGTACTTCATCTATTGCCATAGTTAGTATTTTAAAATACTTTTTTTAATTTTTTTTTTAAACTGTAAGATTATGTAATGAAGAGTGTAGAGCTTTGTGCATCTCCTATTTCAGCCCCTACATTAGTAGTGTAGGATATGGACAAAGCTGCTCTCTGGGCCAAGAGAGGGAAGAACTACGAGAGCGGTATTTGGTGGTTCCACAGATCAGAAACAGATGCTGTGCTGAGGAGAAGGGCCCATCAGAAAACATTGTCAGGGCATGGAAGCTGAGCCATACTGACCTCGTCTTTCACATGTCTTGTTGCTTCTTTGCAGTATGGAAATGTGTGACCAGAGAAACAATATCACCATGTGTCCCTTGTGTGACAGAACATGCAGTTACTGGAAGATGAGCTCCGCTTGTGCGACTGCTCGTGCAAGTCATCTGTTTGATAACCCTGCAACTGTCTTCTTCTCAGTCTTCATGGCTCTCTGGGGTAAGAAGATGTATGCCTTGATGTTTTTATTGCCTTTAATTATTTAAGATACAACAGGAAGAAACAGAAAAGATAAAGCAGTATATTTATACTCAGTTAATTATATAAAGGACTTCTCTTTCTCCTCTTTCCACCCACCGCCGTGAAACTGTCACCCCCAGATTTATATTCTGGACTGAAAGCTAAAATTCAAGAAGTTGCTTAAGATGAATATCAAATGAAATTGTTAAGCATCTGTCATAAAACTGCAGTGTGGTATGTCAAAGTTTCATTAACGGGATTGCATAGTTTGCCAAAAAAATCTATTTGCAGAGCCAGCTTCCACTTTAGAACATTACGGAAGAAATGTATTGATGTACTTCGGGGGGGGCGGGCGCTCCGCGGGGAGGTGTAATGGTCTTTAACGTCTCCAGGCAAACCAAGATTGATTCCTGAGTGTGCTCCGAGGTACAATTAAGTTTATCAGCAAGCAGACCATGAACCGGGGGAGTTGTGTCATTACAAGTACTTTTTCTGATGCTGACTGGCTCTGTATTTGAGCAAGTCACTTAACCTTTTTCTTCTCATCTGTGGATCTTGGTTAAAACCATTAAAAACCCCTTGTGAAACCTTTGTGGGAATGGTTCAAGGGTGGTTACAGAGGGCTATGTGAGCCATGGTCATCCCAGCAGTGGGTCAAGGGAGCCCGTTTAGATAAGTGGGAGTTGATGGGTCCAAAACCCAAAGTTGTAACTGGGAGCCCTGTACAGAGAGGCAACAGAGAGCAGGGATGTGTGCTTCATTACTGTCAGCTGTGAAGTTCAACAATGATACACTCCCAGTGTTGATGAGAGCAGCACAAGATGTTTGCCCCTCCTGTCAACCTTGTGAGCTACCAAAGAACTTGGTTTGGATTATATTTAATCCTAAAAACCCAGCACTGGTTTTTGTCTGTTCTAGTGTGTAGGGAACTTTTTTTTACACTAGCATTTATCTGAACTGATTTCTGTACAAGCCAATGTAATTCCTCTTAGAGCAATGTCTTCTTCACCAGCATCTCCATTATAGATGCAATGAGCTGAGAGCTGATGCTAAGAGCTCATTGCCAAGGAAAAGGGCTGTCCTGTGGAGGGATTAAAGAGCAGTGGGGAGTCAGGAGTGCTGCAGGTCCAAACGGACAGCTGGGGACCTGGGGAGATTGAACACAACCAGCTTCACAGCAGGGAGGAGTGGCTGTGATCTTCAAGAGCATCTGGCCGTGTAACATATAGGGAGAAACGTGATACACCCCTAAGCAGGGTGCTGTGTCAGAGGCTTTAAATAGGCTGATGCTGTCATGTGGAGAGTCGAGTATCAGTTTCGGTCTCTTGCACCTACTGTTATTGTGATCCCCACATAGGTCGCAGCACGTAACGTTCTGTTGTTCAGAGAGTAAGGCTGTTTGCCTCCCTTTCTCTAGCAACTCTGGATCCCTCCATCCATTTTTTTACCTTCTGGGGCAAAGGCAGGCATATTGGCAGAAGCCAGTTTCTGTGCTGTGTACAAAATAAGGCTTAATCTCTGAGGTAGTTTTGGAGTGGGATGTGAAATTCCTCAAGTTCTTTTTGGGTCAGCATAAAATTTTATTTTGGTGTAACATCATATAAAATAAATCTTGTTTCAAAAAGGCCATTTTGAATTTGAAATCAGAACTTTTTCTACAAGGTTATGAATTTGCATTATTGCAAACTTCACTTTTAATGGATTTGTCAAAAGAATTTTTTTTAATGGAATAAGGAATTTATTTTTTTAAGGACATAGTATTAAGAGAAATTGGCTGTCTCTAAGTGCAGGTATATGCATAGTCTCCAGTGCTGTTTGTGAGCACCTCTGCCTGTAAGGAGAAGTTTTATTAGGTTCCTGTGCAGCAGAAGAACCGAGGCAGGTGGAGGCTAACCTGCTCGTGCGACACAATGGCCTTAGCATAGCAAGGAAATGATTCCAAGATTGAGGGTATTCCTGTGAACACCCGCTTGGCCAGGCTCTCTTTCTGTGGTGTTACAACATTCTGGAGAATTCCATTCTGATGAGAGTTACAGTAGCTGCAGCACCAATCTGGCCCCTGTCTCAGGTTCAGCAATACACCTGGGCCTTGGCCCACGGCTGTTCTTCCAAAGAGCAGGCCCTCCTTGGCCTCCCCTGATGCTTACCTGGTGCCGAGTGATACTGGCTTATCTCCAAAGGAGCTGTGGTCTTAAATGGTGTTAAAAACCTCCGAGAATCCAGATAAGATCATCTGGACAATAACCTCTTGGAAGTGTTGAGCTCCCTCTGTGCTGATGGGCCCAGATGAGGTATGAAAATGTAGAGGTATGCATGGTGGACAGGCCGTGCTCAACTACTGCAGCATACCTGGCACGTTCGCCTGCTGCTTTGAAATGAGCTGGCTATGTTTCAGATGCAGTGTTTTCGCTTTGCATCTTTGTAAGGCAGTGCCATGAAATGGTTCCTAGCAGCAGCACAAAATGAGATGTCACTCATTTTCCATACTCCTCACTACGGGTGGAGACTGTAGGCCACAGGACAGGAGCTTCAGCAGCACGAGGCAGAGAGGGAGCCCCGGGACCCTGACACAGACTCTCTTAAGAGACACTTGTGTGGTACGGGCTTACAGGAAGCATGTGGCTTGTGAGGAGGCTCAGCCATAAGCTTGGCGGGTGGGAGTTGCACTTGGAAGACAAGAGAGTGTCATGAGCAGAGCTGGTTTCACTCACAAGGGTGTCCTTTCCTCTGTATCCAGCTCTCTTGCCCTCTCCCTGCCTCCGATTTTGTCGAACACAAGGGCAAATATTTCTGAGCACATCTGTTAATGCTCACTGCGGGAAGCTCCCCTGGGAGCACCACTTCTGGGTACGCTTGCCTCTTTCATAATCACTTATTTATCATACAGTGCTGGTGTATTCCCAGCATCTAAATATGTCCTTGAGAACTTGCTCAGTCTCAGAGGCAGAGAGACTGATATAGACCGGGATCTTCCACTGTGACTCAATAACTGCTTTAATAATGTTTCTTTTCCGGTAGTCTTCTCCATCAAAAACAAAATTTCAGTGTTTTTAATGATTTAAAAAAAAAAAAAAAAAAACAGGCTTGTTCAACACTCTGCTCACCTGCAGCTTTAACACTACAATGAGTATTTGGGTTTCAGCATGATTATCAAAGCCAACAGTTCTGTTATGACCACTAGGTGGATGGAATTATGCTCTACTAATGCTCTATTTTGATGACGTTGAGGGAATAACTATACCAAAAGTACATGCTAGTTAAATCAGTCAAATTCTGTACAGACGAAGCACAGATTTGTTTGGATTTATGGATGGAATTATGTACAGATGAAGACCAACAGTATCATTAGTCACACGCAAATTTGTAAATAACTTTGGATGTCTGACTTTCTTAGACCTCTTAAAAATTATATGCATCATTCTGCATGAGGCCATGTGGGTATAGTAAATGTGCTTTCTTTTAGCTTACAAAGAGAGAAAGGCTGGCTGCTAGCACAGATTCCAGGCATGTTCCTGATACTGATACAACATCCAAACTTCTGTAAAATGCACAAATAATTGTCAAACTGTTGTTTCAGCTGCTACCTTTATGGAACACTGGAAGAGAAAGCAGATGCGGCTCAACTACAGGTGGGACCTGACTGGGTTTGAAGAGGAGGAGGTTTGTCCCTTGTGTTCTGACTCTTTGCCTTGTGCCGCGGTGTTACAAGTTCTTCTTTGCTCCGAGCCACCAGACCTTGGCTTGTGGGGTGCTTAAAAGACAGGGAAATCCCACACGTGAACCGTTTGAGGTTTTTATAGCAACTCTATGACTAGTACATATTGTTGCCATAGAAACATAATTGTATAGCCACAAAATCACAGTTGGTTGTTGTTTCTTTTTTTATTATTATTATTATTTTTTTTTTTTTTTGTAAATGTGCAGCCAGGTCACACCTAGCAGCATATGCATGGAATATATGGCTCACGCATTACTCCCTGGCTGTTGTCAGGGTGCTAACAAACACAGACCTTAGACCTTGTTCACCTCACACTGCAGTAAATCAGAAACGAATGTATCGAAGTTGATAAAATTACAGCATTGTCGGGAAAAAAAAAAAAAGGCACTGGAAATTCCTATTAATTTTAATGATGCAAAATCAAGCCTTGACTTGGCAAATAGCAAAGAAGATACTGCCAGACATGTATCTGGGGCATTGAGGGCATTGGAAGAGATGAAAATGTTGAGGGGTATTTCTTTCTTATGCCAAAAAAAAAAAAAAAATCCCTAGTCAGGTTTATAACAAATGCACTAAATGCTATGAAAGGGGAAAGGATAGAATCTGTATATTTAAGAAAGGGTATTAAAAAATTGATGAATTTATTGAAGGAGAGAAAATACTCAGCCAGCTCAGAACCTGCCTTACACCCTTTTGTTTTTAATTTTGTCACTTTACAAAAAATGCCCACCTGTCCTGACCGTAGTGCAGTGACAGCTGTGCCAGTCTTGCCCTGGACTTGGACACAAACAGGGGATGCGGGTCCCCTATGTCACCCCACACACCACAGCATCCCAGATGGAGCGTACAGCTGGCGTGGGGCTGCTGCCGTGCTTCCTGCATGTCCAGATTTCTGGCTGTTGTTGTTACTAAAAGGAGTGTGGCTGCACTTGTCATATCACGAGCTGTCCTAAATAGATACACAACAAATATTGTTTGCCTGAAACAAAAGCCTTGGAGGTTTAACAGGGCGCTATGCAGCTGGGTGAGCCTTGGGCAGTTGTTGCTCCCCTCACCCCCAAAACATTTCTGCTTGAATTATCTCCTCTTAATATATTTATCTCCTTAATATATTTAGGCACGCTATGCAAGAAGCCATGTGCTTTGCTAGATCATACCTATTTGACTGGGAGAGAATATGGAGCTTATTTCCTGGATACTATACTGCCCTTTTATTTTTGGCAACTTGCTGATAGTGTACATGAAAGTTGAAAGGATTAACTGTATCTTTCCAACGGTTATCTCCTTCATGTCTGAATTCAGAGCTCTACACAGATAAAATCTTGTGTGACCAAAGGCAGCAGCTGTTAATAAAGAATATTTTATTGTGTGTATTGTATGGGCAACTCTAAATAATACGGTCATGAGGTTAGCAAAGAATTTGAGCCCCTTCTATTTCTGATTTTGATGAAACTTACGTTAGTAACCTGCTACAGACCCAGGGTCTCAAGAGCTCTACTAAAATACAGTGTCTCATCTTCCAGTGTTTTTTAGGGACACCTATGTCATACAGTACCTACAGTAATGTTAAGAGATATTGTGGAACATGGGTGGACTGATTTTCTCTGTTAGTATCTGCCATCCACTGCACCTGTGTTTGTTTCATGTAATTGTGCAAATATAAATCCAATATAATCTGCAACATTTCAGTAATCAAATTTTTGTTGTTGTTTTTTTTTTTTTGTTTGTTTTTCTTTAACCTTTTTTTTGTGTTGTGTTTCTTTTTTTTTTTTATGGTTTCCTGAAGGAGGCAGTCAAGGTTTGGAAAACATTTTTTTTTTCATTGCTCCTACCTTTTTTATTACATGTCCACTGATGAATGCCATCTTTTGATCTCCACCTCTTCTTTTTTGAGCATCAGATTTCCCTTACAACTCCCACTGATTGCTTTTCCTTTACACCCTCCCCCTCCCCACTTGCTCAGACATTTTTCAGATCCATTCTGTTTTCCATCCAGTGCATACCTGTGAATTCTGCATCTTTTGTGAATGCGTAATTATTGTGAATTCTGAAGCCATGAATCTTTCTGAATCTTTTGGCTGTCTCTTACTTCTGAGCATTTCCTACACCCTTTCCCGCAATGCACATGAGTAATTGTGTGGGTTTTGTCAAAGACAGAATTAGGGGAAGACCCCAGCTGACAATTTTCTGTGATCCCCAAACCATGTGTTTTGTATATTTACAGAGAATAAGCATTTCCATCAAGAACAGAGCATCACTGAAATTACATTAATGCACAATATAATTTTCATCAAAAGGACGGAAATACAAACATAATGTCACACAGTTTGAACCTGTCTGCAGGATGTGTTGCATGCTCTTATCTATTGAATTTAATGTGCGTAGGGTTACAGGCAAATCACTCTACAGCTGCTGCTGTAGAACTGCAAATGATTTATCATTTTGTTCAATTGATAGTAGATTATAAATTTACATAAATAATACATTGAGTGAGTGAACATTCAATTAGAAAACTTGGAGATTATCAGGAAAGTGACCTGCAAATGATTCCTACTTAGCTGATACAGAAAACAGTTGACTTTTTTATTCAATGTGACTTATTTCACAGGATCATCCAAGAGCAGAATACGAAGCAAAAGTTTTAGAAAAATCACTGAGAAAAGAACACAAACATAAAGAGGTATGGTAAAAATATTCATTTGTTTCACCTATAAAAAAGCTTTGAAAAAGAAGGTCATTTATAGCAGGCATTGACCCCCCAAATAGGATAAAAAGAATAGAAATAGGTAAAAAAAGAAGCAGAGACCCTGCACATTGTGTTTAGATTGCAGGTGTTTTCAGTCTGGCATACATGTGCTAATTTATGTATTCCTGTACTCAAGGTCTGAATAAGTCTAGAAATGTCTTAACTGGTGTGGTCAGATACAGGGGTGTGGTTTAAGAATGCTCACTGACTGATTGAAGGGGCTCTCCTGTTCGGCTAAACAATGAAACCAGAGAAAAATAAAACATCCTACTCTGTGCTATTAGAAGTAAAGCCTCTCAGGAGAGGTCCTTTGTCTTGTGAGCATCCATCCTCCTGCCAGCAGGTCATCCCACAGGGCTGAAATCTGGTGCTTTGCATACTGAGGTTTCGCTACACGGGGGAGCCTCTGGCATTGTCACGGCTGCCCCAGGGAAGCCCCTGGGACCCCTAACGTCTGCTTTTGCCTTTTTGCTGGGAGTGTAGATGAGGCGAGGCACTGGGCACTGCTTTAACACGGCTCTAGAAGACGAGTGTCCTGCTGCTGAGCTGGAATCTGACTTAATGCTTAGGTCTTGGGTCTGTTTTGCAAATAAGAATAATGCTAGAGCATTAATTAAGAGCACTAACTTCAGTTTTCTTGCCCAATTCCAGCTTCGATAATAACTTTCTGCCTTTTAAAAGCATAACTTCCATTATATTTCACCGGATAAGGTATTGCTCACTTCTGCTTTTAACTTGCTCTTTACACTGATATGAATAATGAGCTGCCAGCTATCCTGGGGCCGGTGAGGTTCCTCTGAACAGCTCGAGTACTGCTGGGCCCCTTTTCCACGATGCTACAAGGCTGATGCCAATATGTTCTAGTTAATTGAGGGCATGCAGCATGCAAGCTGTCCAGTGCAATTCGGAATACCTGTCTTCCAGCACTGCTTTAAAATCCCTTGCAGGAGAAAAAGAATTTGGGTTGCTGTCCTCTTACATAAACAACATTTGAATACAGAAATACAGACTTTGTTGTATTCTGCTAAAAATCTGCAACTTGGTGTATTAGGATTCAGATCCTAATTGTGGAAGATTAGGATAATCAGACAGCTAATGGTAACCTCAAAAAATCAGAGTATGAAAGCTGAGCAATTAAGAGAGGGGATTTTTTTAACCGGACTATATATAACCTTTTGGGCTGCATTCAACATGGATGTTACTAATTTGGGAAACGTGAGAAAAGAAATTCTTCTGAAAGACTCGGCAGTTATCTTTCATTGGGATCTAGAGTGTTCAAGTTCAAATTCAACAGCTGTATGACAACTTGGAAATTGACTTACAGGAAAACTATCTAAAGTCAACCCAGAACTTGCTCATATTTTTTCAAGAGAAGTCTGATTAAAAAAAAAAATAGTAATAATTATACTTTCTATAGGAAAAACATTTTGGACATTCTTTATGCATCATAACGGAACAAGAAGGGCACAACCCTAAATTGAAAACGGGAAATTCTTTGTAGGACAGTTTGACCTATCCCAAGATTTAGGGCAAAAGTTTATCTTTTGCTGTTAGTTTTTTTATTAACCTAAAGCTGCAATACAAAGCATTGAGCAAACTAACAGAGCATTCATTTGTGGCTAAACTGCAATGTGTGTGGAGTTGGTAGAGAGCATATAGATTAATTCAGCAGTGCTTTGTAATCCTGTATTGCCCGATCCTTTTTTGTTTCCTTTGCTTGCCATCAGAAGCATCGGTATTTTCCGGAAGAGGCAGCAAACAAATGGAGACAAAGAGTTAAGACAGTCATGGCTGGGGTGAAATTGGTTCTTTTTATTCAAACTTATGAGGAAACTCAAATTATGAGTAATTATGGAAGACACAAATCAATTGTTTTTGGCTGTTGAATCCTTGTTTAATATTCACGTTCAGTTCTGGGTTTCTTTCCCCTCCTCCCCTTGTTTCTTCAGCACTCTTTTAGCTGCTGTTTCTGTGCATCCGGAATGGCACTGCATGGCTAACCTTAGGGTACCGTGCTGGACTGAGGTTATGTTTTGCAGTGGAGCATGGGCTGTGTGTTGGAAGAGTTGCTTGCGCTTTGCGAGATAACGTGCATGTAATAAAAATAGAATTTTGAGTAATATTTTTATGTTCATTACAATGTGTGCGTCATCTTCTGTAACGCTACTTTGTTGTTTATTTTCTGGTGTTTAGAAACAATTCCCGGCATGAAAGTTTATGAAAGACTAGATGAGCAATGCTGCTGTAAATGAAATCTGCATTCCCAAATTCAGCGTGGTAGAGTCACGGGATGGCTGACAGGGTTTAGGATAGCCTACAGACTGTCACTACACACGCGTATCTAACTCCCATTGATGTGGTCCATCAGGTACCGTGTGGACAGCCACGTAATTAAAACTTACTCCTATTGAAGCAAATTGAGGTCAATCAGATCACAAAACAAGAACTTCCCTGTCAACTGTGCTTCCATTCTGAAGGTTTTTGGTAGAGTTTATATTTCAGTGGCACCAGTTGTGTAAGTGTAAAGCTGCAAATACTGACTGGGGAGTGAGAAGGGAAGAAGAGGAAGAATTTTTCCAGGGAAGGAGAAATAAAATATTTAACAGTAGGAGAGATCTTGCATCATGGTTTATGACAGGTTATTTGCGTGTTTCCTTCAAAAGTATACAGAAAAATCTGTTTTATTTATACTCACAGTGCAGGCACTTGACCAATTTGAGCCTAGATACGGAGTAAACAATTTGCCTGTGTGGAATTGTAACTGTAAACACTGTGTCTTTCCATCTGCTGACTGGGTGTGTGTTTGTTAGCCTTCGTTTCCACCCTGTGTTTTTGTCACATGCACAAAATTACATACTGCATCTTAGTTAAATGTACCCTTTTCCCCAAAATTTTAGACAGACAAAGAGAAGCTGACATGGAAGGATCGTTTTCCAGCCTACTTGACCAATTTTGTTGGCATTATCTTTATGGTAAGCATCACCTGGCAAAACATGAAATTTATGTTACCGAGTGATTGCATAGAACAGAAGTGATACAAATGTCAGGGAAACCATGGTAGTCTTATCAGATTGATGTGGTTTGCAATGCCTTTTTCCTAGAAAAAAAAAAAAAATCAAATATTTTCCTGTTTTTACTTTTGAAGAAATTGAAGTACTACTTCACCATCTCTTTCCAGTAAAGAAATAAGCATACCTGAACATGGTAAGGGAAAAGTGAAGGCATGGAAATGGAGATTACCACCGTCACTGATGGGACAAAGCTTAAAACACAGAGAGAGTGTCCTTGGGAAGTATGCAGAAAGGAGGGAATGGCATGTTTCTTATAGCAAACTTTTTTTGAAGGAAAAAATATGGCAAATCACAATCCTGATTGCAAGCATTTTTAATAAATTAGTTGAATTTTGGATTATATCATACAAAAGCAGAATTGAAAACAGAACATTTAATTCAAAAGAAGAAGAAGAAGGGGGGAAAAAATGTAAATTAATGATTAGAACAATTTTTATTTTATTTTTTTTTCCATTTGCTGATAAACTGACATTATATAAAACAGATTTTGAAGGAAATAATAATTCAAGACAGAGTGGCAGTTGGATAAAAAGGTTTAAGTCCTTTCCAAAGGTATAATGCACCAGGCTAAATTTGGTTGTATCTTTCTGGGGATTGTGATGATCAAATCACTAGCAAAAGAGTATCTGTTCTGCAGCTCTTCAGAGTGAGTGAGGGAGCCTTAATGCAGGATTTGGTGGGCTTGGGATACGGCCCAGAGATCCCATTTCTAAGGCCACACTTAAGTCTTGTGCAAAGCGTTCACATTAGATCTTGTATAAGGGGCTGTGCTACTCTCACTTGCAGGTTGGGCTGACATTCGCTATAGTGTTTGGAGTCATAATATACAGAATCTCCACTGCAGCAGCTTTGGCAATCAGCTCAACTCCGTCGGGCCGGTCCAGCGTCAGGGTCACTGTCACTGCCACCGCCGTCATCATCAATCTGGTTGTCATCATCATCCTGGATGAAGTATATGGCTGCATAGCAAGGTGGCTAACTCAGATCGGTAGGTGCAAATCATCAGGTGGTATTTGTTGGCAAAATTATAAATGAGAGCACCAAAAGGACTGGATTGCATGATTAACTTCAAACTAGTGAGCAAACCCAGGAAATGTGTGAGTAGAATTCTCACCAGTCACTTACAAAGATCAAAGCGCACATGGATTCAGCTTTAAAATCTAATCACTAACCCAGCTGTGTGTGACAGGGATACAGCAGAAATTCTTGTACCTGCTCTTGACCTTGTCTCTTCTATATCACACAATTACTGCTTTCTTTTTCTGCCATTGTTTATTTGGCAGAAGAGGTGTCAAGTAATAGGAAGTTGTGAATGGGAAAAAAAAAAAAAAAAAACCCACTACAGGAAAAAAGTAATTCCAAAAAGCATCACTGATTAGAGGTCCAGAAATCTTTTCAGTTCTAGTCCATTCTGCAAATGCTTGCCATGGAGGTCAGCCAGATGTGACAGACACAACTCTAGACACTAGATTTGTTGCGATGCAGCTGAACAGTGGCATCCCAGCAGATTCACCACTGACCACCCAGAGGCATTTTGCATTGCCTCTCTGTAAATATATACCCGTTTGTTTAAAAGGTGGCTGAAAATGTTTTCCAAAGTTCACATTTATTAGATCTTGAAATGTTACAAATAGTACAATTTCTTAACATTTCTTACACATGTTTCATTGGTTCCAGAGGTGCCAAAAACTGACAAGAATTTTGAAGAACGTCTGATTTTTAAGGCTTTCCTTCTGAAATTTGTCAATGCCTACACACCCATCTTCTATGTCGCTTTCTTCAAAGGCCGGTGAGTAATGTAAAAGACTGTTATCCACTCTTCTAACTTTGTCCCACTAGATTATTCCCAAATTTCTCTTTCCCATCCCTCTCTTTTTTTTTTTTTTTTTTTTCCTGTGTTTAGGATTTTTCCCTTCTTTATATACCTTAGAGGGTTTCTGTCAAGATGTACCTCTACTATTGAACAGCACAGGGCTTGCAGTTTTTACTGAGTTGCTTACTCACTCAACAGGATAGGCAAGAAATTTCCAAGATAATTGATCTCTTTCCCTGTTTCAGTACTAAGCATTAGGTGGTCCTGCTCAAAGATGCAGCAATTCACATAAATGACTTTAGGAATCAAATATGAAAAGTATGAAATCTATGCGAAGTTTATAATTGTGCCCTAGGTTTGTTGGACGTCCAGGAGACTATGTCTACATTTTCCATTCTTTCCGAATGGAAGAGGTAATTGCATTTTACCCTCCTGTGCTCACACCACGTGTGAGCACCCCCTTCCTGTCACTGAGGCGTGGCAGACGTCCCGATTTTCCTTTCCTCTGTCTGCTGCAGTGTGCGCCGGGTGGCTGCCTGATGGAGCTGTGCATCCAGCTCAGTATCATCATGTTGGGCAAGCAACTGATTCAGAACAATCTGTTTGAGATTGGCATCCCGTAAGTAGCAACTTTTTTTTTTTTCTTTTTTCTCCAAACACATGCTTTTTGCAATATGTAGAACTCACTGTGTATTCTCAGCCCCTGGCTATGAATGTAGATTGCAGGCTACCTGCAAGACCTTTGCAGTGAGCCTCTATCTTCCATATAGTAAATGCTGCATCCTTGCTGCTCTGCAGCTGCACCAGCATCACTGTAATTACAGCCAGCAGTGCACGTCTGAAAAGAGCTAGGAGATCTATTGTCTTCCTACTGGCTAGTAGCAGGTGCAGTTCCGAACATGATTCAACCATAACCATGCTTCAGTACCCATGCACACTGATCCCTGATACTTCCTTTCAGCATATTGTGGCTCTTGCATAGTTTTTCTGAAAGTAGATACAGAGCTCATTGTGTCTGTTAATGTGAAATACCTATTGCTCCTCATCCACCTGAAAAATGGGCACTGTGAACAGAGTGGCAATGCTAACTGGGTCACTTCCATTTTCTCCAGAAAAATGAAGAAATTTATAAGATACATGAAATTAAAGCGTCGGCGTTCCTTAGACCACGAGGAGCATATGAAAAAAAAGCAGCGTTATGAAGTGGACTATAACCTGGAGCCTTTTGCTGGACTTACCCCTGAATACATGGAAATGAGTAAGTGAGGTGGAAGGATGGAGTTTTAAGCAGAATTATTCTGACTAACTGGTTTGGAGAGCTGAGGTTTCTGAACTGTAGGTTTGGAGGACAGTGGATATGATGTAGAACTTAATAAAGTGTTTAGTCTTGGACTGTAGCAAATTTCAGCCAGTCATGGGCTGCTTTAGGGATGAATTATGCTATGTGTTGGTCATGAACCCTTACTTTAGCACTGTATTTTAGAGATTTTCTTTTGAGATATCTGTCATGTTACTGTCAAGTTTCAAATGCAAATGATTAAACAGCATAAACCTGAGATTGTGAAGCAGATTGTATCATCTGTTGCACCGTACATGGGAAAAAAATAATAACTTAGTTCAGATTGGACAGTTTCCACTGTGTATTCTCACACCAGATTGTTTCTGTTTTCTGAAATCTGGCTGTAATCTTCTCAGAGAGAGATGTGCCTGTAGACCAGGTTGTGCTTGACAGATTACACATATTGTTTGGCAAATAATGCATTATCTTGAGTGGCTGGTATGGAATTTAAGCACTGGATATCAGCTCTGCATTACTATGGCTCTAAAACTACATTTATTTTCCTTCTTACAATCTTGGAAAATCTGAGAAGACTGTTCCATTTCCACATGATGTTTGTGACAGTATTCGGAGGTTCCTGAAGTATTGTTCTTAGACAAGCAACTTTATTTAGTGTTTTCAGGAATGACTAGGCAAAAGTAATGGAAAAGAATAATGAAATATGATAGTACCAAAAATTGGCATGCGTAGCAAATACAAAAGTGAACTAGAATATCTTAGAGTTCAGAGTAGTTGAAACAGACGGAAATTTAATAGGAAGACTGCAAGGTCATGCTACCAACAGCTAAGAATTAGAAAACACGCAGTCAGTGAGATCTGCAGTTAAGGTAACAGAGGAGGAGAAAGATGGGGCTACAGCATAACAGGATGACTATAGACCAGCAAGATGTCCTCACCAAACAAAAGCAAGCACAGTCCCAGGATGTAGCAAGCCAGTTTAGTCCAGGACAGATGGGAACTGGTTATGTCCCTCCTGAGGTAAGGGGTGCAGCACCAGGCTGCATGTATGGGCTCTTGTCACCCTCTCCAAAGGGAGGAACCTTACCTGGGGCAGGTGCAGACAGGCTGTGGAGACAGCTGGAGGAAAAAGGAGTTGGTTAGGAGAGCATGGAAAAGATTTTGGCTTCTTTGAGATGGGGAACAACAGTTCAAGAGATATATGGATCCCTCTCTATAAATACACGGAGAGGGTGAGCATTAGGAAGGGTGACGAATGCAAGCTGAAGAACAAAGCTAGCACAAAAGTTAGCACAAGAACAGGCACATATAATCTCAGAGAGAGTGGGCTGGCATGCAGAAGGTTTCTAAACTTCAGAAGAGAAAATTTCCAGTGGGCTTAGCGAGGGCTGAAACCTCACCATGTGGAGCATGGCAAGCGCGCGTGAGAGCTCATGCGGCCGCAGGAGGCAGTGGGTGACAGGAGAGCTGCTGCCATCCCACATTCCTCATTTCAGCGCACTCCTACGTTTGAGGCCCACATGGGGCAGGGCCCGGTCCTGCTGCAGCGTGGCATACTCTTCTGAGGGACACAGTGGCAGGGAGCAGACAGGCCTGCATCACCACGCTGGAGTTGTGCTAGGGGCTCCTCTGTCTTCCTGGTCACTTGGCCTTGCCAGACAAACAGTGCCTGATGCAGAAAACACAATTCAGTCTCCCAGCAAGCATCGTCTTGTTAGAATCTAGGAGAACAGCACTGACGTGATGATGCATAGAGATCAAACCCTCTGAAATTCTTTTATTTTTTTCTTTTCAGTTATTCAGTTTGGATTTGTAACTTTGTTTGTTGCATCCTTCCCGCTGGCACCTCTGTTCGCATTGTTGAACAACATCATTGAAATCCGTTTAGATGCAAAAAAATTTGTTACAGAGCTGAGGAGACCAGTAGCAGTCAGAGCAAAGGACATAGGTAAGTGTGCGTTGCTGCTGTCACTCCCTGCTTGTTTATTCCTGGACTGACAGCAGGGTATTATTGTGCTGGGTTAGCCTCATTAGCAGGAAGATATTTACAGGACAATTTAAAACATTAGACTGTGGCTTAACTGTGAACTGTCATAACTTATCAAAGCTTTACTTTCAAAATAGAAAGACCAGCACTTTAGATTCAGATGAATATTTTATGAGGTAAACAATACCATTTTTCAAATCAAAGTGATCAATACAGTAGCGAAATCTCTTCTATGGTTCTGCACACCAACAGTTCTTCCTGGCAATGCAGTTTTTTTGCAGAAGCAAAAATTTCTGCAGTAATAACTCTGGACTGGGCTGGAGAAATACACCTGGGAATGAGAGGAGACTTGAATGTCCACAGGTAAACGTGTCACTTCATCCCTGCTAGAAGGGCACTTATCCCAACTCATTCCTGAAGCTGGGAGGAATGCTGCAGGGAACCTGGCTGGAACCCAGCTCTGTGGTTGTACATCAGTAGCAGACCAGTCCTCCCCTTCCCTCAAAATCTGTACAGAAATAGGTGCCTAAGCATTGCTTTGGAAGACAGAGTTGGGCTCACTTTGCTTAGGGGTCTTTAAATTAGTCTCTTATAAATTGTTCTTAGTTAGAAATTGTACCTAGTTTGGCACAGTCCTAACTGTGTTAACTGCAAATGTAATTTATCAAATTTTAATGACTGGCACAGCATTCACAGATTTGTCTCCTTCCTTAGGAATCTGGTATAATATCCTCCGGGGTATAGGAAAGCTTGCTGTCATAATAAATGTAAGTAATTCTGCATGCATAAAATTTTACTCCAATAGGCTGGCTTTTCCATTCTGCTCCATTAGTTTTATTTCAGCTTAAATATCTCAAATCCAGTGAAGGTACATGATTTAGAAATTTGCTAGAATGTTAGAGAATCAGATCCAATATTTACTTAAAGTTGTGACAGTTTTGTATATTGATGCACTGTGGACAGAAAATGGCCAAACTTCAGTATTCAGAACAATAGAGAGACGTGAGAATCCGAGTAAAATCTAGCCTCAGAATGCAATGATCTCACTCAGATAGCTCTGAAAATCAGTGAAAATATTTTTTGTAACTTCAACGGTGAATGTCCCATCCTTTGGAAAATTTTAGCACACCTGTCTATCAGCATTTCTGACATCATCTTGATTCTTCAGAAAAGTTGCGTTTTGTGGCCATGAGAACAGATTCCTTCTCACTTTGTTTTCATTATGTTCATTTCCAATATCCTAAATAAATATACATCCACTTTCATCACCCTCAGCTGGGGAAAGATGAAAAAAAGTTGAATGACAGGCTGAAAATGTTTGTAATGCAGCAAAATAGCAGCCATGCAGGGCTTATAGCCACACGTCCATGGGCTCTCTTCTTCTCTCCCCATTATCCGGAGTAGAAATCCCTTAGCTTTGCCAACGGGTGTCTGTTCTTCTAAGGCCAAACCATTCTGGTGGTTATTTGGGATGCTGCCTTAATTTGTCTTTACCATTTCTCATCTTTGCTTCTGGAAATAATTTCTCTATTCTTCTCTTTCCTCCCTTGTAGTCTCTCTTCATAATTATCCAGTATGATCTTCCTTCTTTGATCTATGTACTGTCCCTCTTTATCATAGAAAAAGTAAAACATTTTGTACTGTGTTCGTTCCACAAACATATGAGCCTTATGGCAGTGAAAGTGTTTCACAACAATGATAAATAAGAACGGCTAGAGTTACGAAGTCTGCTCACTTCGCTGGTCCTGCATTTTGGGTGTGATGTTTTTATAAACATTTTAAAATAACCAAACAACTCGGAACTTTTGTGACCATAAAAGTAAAACTGGCTCAGTGTGCTCATCCTTTTACCTTGGTGGAGCTAAGGAATATGAAAAATTAATGGACCTTTGCAATGCAACAAGAATTTGTAGAGTCAACACATTGTAAGATGTTTGCAGAACAGAAAAGCAAATCAGTAAATCAATCAACCGAGCCTTATAAAACGCATAAGGGTCAAGCTGTGATTGGGGCACAGGTAAACAGCAGTGTGTTTTGCTTTGCCCTGATGCGGGGGTGAGGCAGCTCCATGCTCTGGAGAGTTCAGGTTGTTACCACATAGAAATCTTGGTCAACGTGGAACTGCTTCGTGTCATATCCTGCAGCTCAAAAGTGTCAGCAGTAAATACCACCTTGTTACCGCAGTCGTTGCTCCACTTAAGGGGCCTGTGGGCTGCAGTCCCCTCCTTGTTTTCTGCAGCAGCCCCTATCTGACAGCCCCTGATTGGTGCGAGCTGTGTGGGCAAGACATACTTGAGTGTATTGTTAACTTCAACAGTGCCTGAATATTGCGCTCATTCTCTACTCTTATGGCTTAGGCATTTGTGATCTCATTCACATCCGACTTCATTCCACGCCTCGTGTACCTGTATATGTACAGTGAGAATGGCACCATGCATGGCTTCGTGAACCATACACTATCCTCTTTTAATGTCAGCGATTTTCAAGCAGGAACAGCTCCAAACGACCCCATGGATCTTGGCTACGAGGTTCAGATATGCAGGTACTCTCTTGTGATAACTAATTTGAAGCGTTTTCCCAGCTGACAAAGAATGTGACAAACTCTTATGTTCCTGGGGTAGACCTTGGTCTCTTGTATTTTCAACACCTTTTGAGCACCTTGGTAGACTTTTATATCAGGTAGAGCTGTTGCCTTGGAAGTCTTGCCTTATAGATTAAGCAACCACAACGCCTGAACACAAAGTACTGCTTATTTTGGGAAACAGAGAGTAGAATGATCTAATCTAGTGTTTGTCAGTGCAAAGGTTTTCATCATTATTATTCCCTCCTTCAGGAAAGGAGAGAAATAAAGATAAACAGTGTAATGATACTTCAAGTGAACAAAATGGTGTGTGTTTGAAGTCATGATGTTCTATCACATACTACTGACATGATGACTGTGACTTCACAGTATCTCTCTCTTCTTCTCCAGTTACTGCAGCAATTCCTAATGACAGTAACAGCAGCCTGATCTGTGCTGGAACTTAAGACCCACTTAAAGGAAATTTGCATGTCTGTTACAATTTCTACATATTATTTTCATTGCTAAAGGCAAATTTTTGTTTGCATATTTCAGCTTATCAAGCAAACTAGTGCTGAAATGCTGAAATGCATTCTTTGCCTAGGCTTCTTTAGACATGTGTCATCTTCAAAACAAATGTTTTCAATCTTATAATTGGGGACCAAAGCCAAATGTAACAGTGAAAGCACTTGGAACAGCAAGACTGAAAGACTAAACAGTAGGGGTAAATGGGGGGCAGGAAGGGGAAGAGAACACGGGAGGAAGGCACACACCAGTGGAGGAAAAAAAAAAAAAAAAAGGTTTTAGTATAAATACATTGAAAAATTACACAAACTGACCGAGAAACAAAACACCTTTATAATTTTATTACTTTTTAATCTATATTCTTTATACATAGGGCAAGTCGTCTTACATTCACCCATTTTCCAAGGATTTTTAAATCAGTTGAAAACTGGGAGTGCTAATTCTTTCTAAATATTAACAGGATGCAGTCATTTAAATTAAATGTATTTTTTTTGGTCCCATTCCTAACAGGTTATTGTTGATTAGCTCATAGTTTTTTTTTTTTTTTTTTTTTTTTCCTATGCCATAGCTAAGGCAAAATTCTCATGTTCTCTCTATACTTTGCTGGTGATCTTTTGCCAGTCATGAACAAGCAAAACACCATGAAGAACAGCACACATTATGGACCTGAGATCAGTATTTTCATCTTCAAAACTAGTCTGAAAAATATGTTTGCTAATTTATTTTCATTTAAAGTTTGTAAAAAAAAAAAAAAAAATGAGTTGTTTCCTGCCTTTGTGCAGAGTTTATAGCATTTGTAGAGGGTATTAAGATTGCAGACTTTTAATTCTGAATAAAACTTGAAGGATATATGGGAAGTCCAGCTGTGTCTTGTTTGTGAGAGGTTAATCCAGAGCCTTGCTGTAATGGTGAACTTGCCTTTAGACTGTTTCATTTTCTGTTCGCTGTTCGGTGTTAACTCCTCATTGTGCTGTAGTGTCTGAATGACATTACTGATCTACTGAGTCTTGCGTTGCAGGTACAAAGATTATCGAGAACCCCCCTGGTCTGAAAACAAGTATGACATTTCAAAGGATTTCTGGGCTGTCCTAGCAGCAAGATTAGCATTCGTGATAGTTTTCCAGGTATGTTTTGACTGCAGGCACTTTTTATATGAGAAAGAAAAAGTCACTGTATTACAGCTAAATAGAGCAGCCTTTGGAAACAGTTATTAGGCCAAAGGAAGTATCTTCTTTCACAGCTGTTTCTTGCAAAATCAAAGGAATTTGACCATCCTTGTTAACCCTCCTGCCTCCCATACAGTCCCAGATGTATCCCCAGTGGATTACTTCATCCTCAATGATTCTCTGCATTGGTTTGATGCAGAAGCAACTTAATGACCTTAGTGATGAGGAAAGCACAAGGCTGATGCTAATTAGGTCCCTCCAGTAGGACATTGACAAATACAGTGAAGAAGAATAAAGTTCCTCCAAACTAATTTCTAGATGTAGCCAAGAAATGAAAGTTCCAAATTTCCCAATTGTATTTTATCTCATATCTGAACAAAAAGACAAAATCTTGTCATTTTTCATTAAATGACATTGTTCAATCACAACAGTGATGCTGGTTACTGTGATACAAGTTAAAGTCTACCTCATATAAACAACTTGTTTCAATTTTTTTTTTCTTTTTTTTCAAGTACATATTTTTTGTGAAAGACTTCCCTTTCATGGAATCAAGATGTCAAAGCAGAAACATTTCATTGGAATGGTTTTTTTGCCAGCTTTCACTATTTTACCTCTTGCTATTTGCTTCTGCCTTACTGATGTAAAACTCTATCAGTTACAATATTTCCTTTTGTTTTCTAAATGGCTAAGACAATATCTGTAGATAAATCATAGAGATCTGTGCCTGCCGTTTTTCTCTATTTCCAATATGAACAGGAAGTTGAAGTAAATTTGGCTCAGTATCACATTTGTGGTATGCGGTTGAGCCCAACTCAAATATTGTCCTTTCTTCATTCTTCCTTCTCATCTGCACTGAAAACAGCCCCTTCCTCTACAGTCATCCTTTCATTTGACCTTGCTGACATTTTCTCACAATTTCATTTTCAGAATTTGGTCATGTTTATGAGTGACTTTGTTGACTGGATTATCCCAGACATTCCCAAGGACATTAGTCAGCAGATCCATAAAGAGAAGGTTCTCATGGTGGAGGTCTTCATGAGAGAAGAGCAAGGGAAGCTACAAATGCTGGAAACCTGGAAAGATAAGGACAAGAAAAAAGGTGAAAACTGTAACAATCACAGCCCCAGACTCTCCAGGAGCCACAGTGGGAGCTTGTCCTCCTGCCACTCGTATCCCATTGACGTATAGAGGAGGAGGGAGTTGAGTATGTCGGGGCATTCCACTGGTACATAAGCCATCACATAAAGGGCAGGACTTAACTAATGGACAACCTGGTGCATGTTGAAGGATGTGCTGCCATTTTGCTCCCATCTTTGTGAGAAATGCTCTTCTTACAAATATGGAGGACCACATTCTATTTGTGATAATGTGTTTATTTTTTTTTCTTTTGCACAAGCAGTAATGCAGGGAATTTTTATATTTCATCATGAGATAACACTGTTGACATTGGTGTACATAGAGAATCTCTCTACCAAGACGTACTGAAAATTTGACCTTAGGCTAATAATTAAATAACTAAAGGTAAATTTTAAGTAATAATAATAATACTAATTTAAAATATTTTTGGAGCCCCAGGCTTGCAGCTCTGTCGGGAAACTTTATAAAGCATATGCAAAATCAGCTTTAGAGTGTGCCCCAGTATTCCTTTTGGCAGGAGAGGAACCCTATAAAGTTTACCAGACTTACTGCTTTCGAAGATACAGTTTAGCTCTGCTGGCAGACATCTGTGTTTGAACCTGCAGGTCTGAAACAAAGCTCCCACTGAGCTTTAGAGTCAAATACATGCCTGGGGCATGTGTGGCTGTCTGCTGCATGCCTGAGACCTCCACTGGGCATTGGTCTCTTCACAAGCAACAGGAAAGTGGATCTGGAAAAGTCCTCCTTGCCAGTGCATGACTGACGTAGTGGAAGCTACCTCGGTGCCGCAGGCTGCACCACCTGTGTTGGAGCAGTCCCCAGAGGCTCCTCGTCCATAGCAAGGCCGCAGCAGCACAATTTTGGAGATCTTTCCAGCAGGTCGATTACCATGGAGCATTTTGGTAAATGCCCTGAATTAACGAGCACATGTAGAGCTACAGTGAGTCACACTGCCCTGCCTAGTACCAGACACCGTTCTTGCTGAGGGGAGTCCCTTTTTCACGTTGTTTTAGCACATCCCTTTCTTAGCCAGGTTTTTCTCTGTAGCCCTCTGTCCTCTGCAGGAGAAGGGAGCCAGTTGCCCCCGCAGACTTTGTACTGCTAATGGCATTTCCCAGAGGCTGTGCCAGAGAATAAATCCAAAACATGTACCACTCAGAGTCTTCAGAGGAAGTTTTGCCTGCACTGGGGCTACAGGACCAGACCTTCAGTTAGTTACAGGATTTTTTTTTTTTTGTCTTAAAATACCCTATCTTTTATAAAAGGAGCTTCCTTAAAGTATAAGTCTAAAATCCTTACTTATGAAGCCTATCTAAATCCCATTGGTTCAACTCTTTCTAAGTATATTACATTTTAGTTTTGCTTTGTCAAATGATGAACTGACTTCCAATAATTTTGGTGCAATTAACCTCATTTCTTTTATCGCTTTGTCTTGTCCATGGCACTTGCATTATGAATATAAACCTGAAGAATAAAATAAAAAGTAAAGATTTCTTTAAAGTCTAACTACTGTATGGTTTGTTACAAAACCAAACGTCAAGACTGTTTTCAGTTGTTTCTTTATCCTTTTCTTTTTTTCTTTGCCAAACTAATTTAAGGATTAATGCTAAAACTTAAAAAAAAAAAATAAAAAAAGCCATATCTAGCTTTTGATATATTTATTTGTTTTAAAGTATGTGATAAACTTGATATTTTTCTGTAGTCTGTCCAAAGAAGGTACCAGAAAAAATATTATGTGAAAGAAAGAAAATGGTATTAACCAAATATTCTTGAAGCTTATTTAAAATATTGATCCAACCAAAGATTTTTATTAATAAAGGGCTTATATTTTGTTAACTCTCGTTTCTGTTGTATTCTGACCTGCAGGAATGTCACTATTTTTTAAAATTCGTAATTTATGATACCATAGGGCCAAATCTTGCCTGATTTATTCACACAATAAGCATTATGCCTGGCAGTAAGTGTAAGATCAGGCCCATGGACTGCAAAATAGAACTATGAATACAAATAAATTAAGCAGAATTTTGTCTGTAAGTCCTATAGAAGAAGTGTTCTTTCTCTCATTCCTTGGTAGCCCAAAAGATTTAGAAGAAAGCTAAACATGAACTACCTATTCTGAAGAGACATCTTAGGGAACTTTTTTTAAGGGAATTTCATCTGCAAATACTTAGGTGAAAGTGTTCCCAGCTTAATACTGACATTCCTGTAAATGGTAGAACTATGTCCTGAACACATACTTATCAGAATTTTTCATTCTTTGCTGAAATCATGAAATAGTAACAGTGGCTTATATTTTCTTTTGTACAGTAAAACGTTTGAAATGGAATTTTGTATATAAAAACTGTATTACTACTTAGTTAACTCAAAAACTCTTTCATGGAATCATTTTTTAAGAAAAGTAAATATATTCTAAACTTGTTTTAGTTATTTTTTTTTTCTTTTCTTTGAGCATTTATTTGAAATAAACTTAAAGATGCTAGAGTTTCTCCTGTGGGACAGGTTCTCTTCCCAGTCCTCCTTGTGCTCTGAGTGCAATTACATGTACTGATAGATTGGAGAAATACAGTACCTTGTGCTAGTTTGCCTCAAGCTGCATCTTTGATATCCTTTGCAGTGCTCCTTATGTACTCAGACAGCAGAGACCAGAACCAAGAGATTTTTTACTGACTACTTTGTTTATAGACATCTTTCTGACAACTGAGATTGCAAATCTTGTGTTCTAGCAGCTTTAGTTTTTTGGATCAGCATGCACTCAAATCCCGCTTTGAGATGTAATGTATCCCACCTTACATGTTTCCGCCTCCATAAGCACAAAGGGAGTTTTGGCTTCTAGCACACACAGAAGTGGTGCACACACTGAATATTAAGTGACGAATCTTATCCTGGGAGCTTTAATTTTCTTTTGGCTTTAGTCTTGGCATTCAGCAGAACACAACGTGTAAGAGTTTTCACCAAGGCATTTGAAATGGGCTCATAACAAGAGTGTCATTCGGTTTGTTCATTTAAATTGAAAATTGAATTCATTACTAGAAGAAAGTATGAACGGTAAAGCTAAAGTAATGAAACCCAGTGATTCCTTGGACCATGCACTACTGAATGCAGCCCTGAAGTGACAGAGCACGGGAAGCAAGGCTGCACCGTGGGTTGATCACACTTGTTGCACAGTGGGATCTGTACCAGTGGAGCTGGACACAGAACCTGGCTTGCAGTTTCCAGTTTTATTCTCCTTCTCCTTTTTAACTGTTCTGTGAGAAGGAATGGAGTGATCCTTCATATCAATTCTTCCTTTCTTATCAGAAAATATTAATACCTCTAACTGTAATTGAATTTAGTTAGAAGGTGAGAATTCTGATCAGAAATAATGGCTATGACTATTCCTAGATCACTCTCAAGATCTTGCTGCTGTTAGGTTTTAGGGAACAGGTACAATGCAAAGGCAAAATACTTCTCCTGGAGCATTTGCAATCTCACTGCTGTCAGTTCGTATTGTGTCTGGATTTCTTTGTTACCAGAGAAAGACAAGGCCTAAGTTTTTCACAAAAGATGAATCACTGAGTTAAGCACTAATCCATATCAAACATAAGATTCTGCTCAAAAAATCTTTTCAGCATTCTACGTAACTTCTGTACAGGTACATCACTGCCTATTTGGTAACTGCTTTGGTTTGTCAATTCTTAAGGACAAAACTGTCAAGCTGAGTTCATGAGATAGAAGATATCTTCCATAAAGAGATTTGCACTGCTGTTGTGCTGCTTTTCATGAAAGGTTGTTTCTTTTTTTTTTTTTTTCTATATTTGTGATTCAAGTAGTAACAAGTTCTGTTTTTACCAATAGCAAATTTGAGGAAGAGTTATGGTAATAAGGATTGAATGGAAGGGGGAGAGGGAGGAGAAAAAAAAGATAATACAGAGAAGAGGGAAACTGGAAGTGACCAAGAAATAACTGGATGTCACCCACAGCTACAACAGGGGACAGGTTTGAAAAGAGTGATATTTGTATTCATCTTGTTAGCTGAATTCTGCTATTTATTTATACAACCATTATGCTGAATTTAACATAATCTCCATGACTTGCATGGGAACGTCTTCTTGGCATGCTTCTGCCAAAAAGTTGTAAGTACCAAACTCCTTTTGATTAAAACAGAACAACACAGTGTATCAAACAACAAAATCATTATACTGCTTTACTTAGTTGAACAGGAGGGGTCTTCATGAGAAGATACAGACAATAGTAGGAAAGATTACAGTTGGTTGGAAGTGGCTATGCAGAACATCTTTCAACTATTGATAAATAGTCTTTGCTTTTTGCTAACCAAAATGTGTAGAAAAGGCAGAATTTCGGTTGGTACATCTGAAGAGGAAATCACACGCACCCTATTGTGTTGACAGTACAAGTCTGAATCTTCTGGATTTCAATGTCACTGTGTTTCTAAGATACTGTATTACAAATATTTTGCAGTCTTAAATAGCTTAAGAGTGAATAAGTCTCAAGTCAAGGCACAGATAGGTTTCTATTTTTAAACCCTCAGTGCTCTCTGGTGCTGAGCTGTTAATGATCTTTTTGGCTGTCGTGATTTCCAATAAGTGGTAATAAAACAGTTTACTTTTTGTTGTGTTACCTCAGAAGTCTGAACTCTCCTGAAGTTTTTCAGTCACTGGAGCACATTAGTATTTTCCTATGACATTTTCAAAGTAAACAATTCTTTTTCCTTTTGCTACTGAAGAAACTATGTCCTAAAATTTATATGGATTCCATTCAAACTGATTCAATTCTTTTCACGTTTGAGTACTCTTATTTCATGGCCAAACACAATATTCCATTTTTAGTACAGCAGAGAAAAAAACAAAGTTTTTTTTCCTAGTTCTTTTTTTTTAAGCTAAACAGGCCTTTCTGAAGAAGAAACTAGTGAAGTGGCTTCTTAATTTTACGCTCTTGGTTTTTAATACCATGCATGCAGCCTGATTCAAGGCCACCTGCAGCCAAGGAAAATGTTTTCTTTAACTCCCTTTGACTTCAGTATATTTCACATAAGACTAAGCATTGCTTATTGAACGATTGGTTCCACTTCTGATAAAAATTCTTAGTGCTCCCTCTATGGTACTTTCATAACCTTGAGGGTCACCTAAAGCCAAAACAGACTGATACAGATGAGTTGTGCAAGCAGTGAAGAGTTCCGCACACTGTTGTGTTAGCTTCCATGAGGAAAAGGGCTCAGAAAATCAAAGGCATTACACACTCGTGTTAACTTAGCTAGCTGCACAAATTTGAAGGTTTTGAGGTCACAACTTTCACCACATTCATACCACATGTATGAGAAAATGCATGCCAAAATGGGAACCGCATCCATCAAGATGTTCATGAGAAAAAGAATCAAAACACAACATGAAGTATTGCACTAAGAAACTTCAAAGTTTAACAAAATCCATTTTTCCAAGCAAGAGTTGAACTTGTGTAGTGAAGCAAACTTTCTTAGGGCAGCAGAGAAAGTTTCATGTAGTTACTTCTACATGAAAGAAGAGTGACCACATTTTCTAGCAGAAGTATAGGAGATGAAGGCTAGGGAAAAGTGGCAGGTAGGAAAGGGAGGAAGAAAAGGCTTTTCAGTGATGTTCTGAGATCCAAGTCACACCGTACTTATTGCAGCCCCTTCAGCAGCCAAGTCTCTGACGCCTTGCAGACAACATGCAGGTGAGTGGCCGACCTGTCCACGCTCACCACAGCACCGCGCCATTGCTTTGCTGTGCTCACAGGTATGGAATTGCCATCTGTCCTGGTAGGAACACACAATTAACTGAGCTCCTCACATTTCTTAATATATTAATCTTCCAACACATCTGTAGGTAAAGAAATATAATTATTCACAAGTAATTAACCATTGAGTGGGAAAGTAATAAACCTCAGCAGACTAGTCTGCTCCAGGTTTACTGATAGGGAAGGCTTAGTCCAGTGGAGAAACTGGGCTTCCAGCCCTGACTGAAGCTTAACAGCTTCAGGAGGCTGGTTAGAGGCCAAAGTTAAGCTCAAAATGGGGGGCTCCTGAGGAAAAAACCTCATTCTGTTCAACATGGGGACAGCCACGTTATATAGATTAGATCATGTACCAAGGAGCTGGAGGCCTGAGGTCTAGGCCACTTTTACCTTGAAGGTGTTCAAAACCAAGTTCCCCTTGGGTGACTTTTCCTAAAGTGAAGGTCAAATTACAGACTGGCCCTAACCTGCTGCTGTCCATCCCTGTGTTCATTCTTGTGACCAAGAAACCACAAAATCCTCAGGACATTAAGAGACCATGTGCATAACGAAATGGCTCTACAAGCTGGTAGACTCTGGGCCACACTCCTGCGAGTATTTAAGCATTTTGCTCTACAAAGGCCTTTTTGGGAGAGGGAGAGAACTGGCAGCAGGGAAAGGAACAATGAAATTCCTGACAGTAGATTGATGTGAATTTCAGCTACATCTTCTTCCTGGCTTCAGAGAGGGAAAGAAGTAAAACTGAGAGTGAGTCCTGAAATCCTTTGGAATTTCTTCACTTCTGTCTGCAGTTTTGCAGTAAATTTGTGATGGCAGGCAGACAAAGCTGTGGCGTGTGCAACTTCTCCTTACTTCTGAGGCATACAGAGTGTAGGCAAAGCATATAAATGCCATATATTGTATTATATTAATCCATTCTTCCCTCAGCATGACATGCTGCTCCTTCATAGACTTTTCATTTCTGGAATAAAAATTTTCCATTGTGTTTGTGTACAAAAATGAACTCCAAGTCATGGCTTAAGTCTAACTTATGTCTGGTTCTGACTACACTGCTGAGGACTAGCTCAAATTTAAGCTTTCACTTAGAGAGCAGAAAATAATGCTTCTTACACTCCCACACCTAAGAACCAAGGGAGGGGCACGATGAAACCAGATTTACTTTCTTATTTATTATTTCTAAATTCCTGTGAGTAACTAACCGAGTCATATCCTGTGTCACTTAATGGTTGCATAGAACTATTCACGTTTTAAAAGGAAATGACTGCTCCAGATAATAGCCACACTGTGTTCGAGCAGACAAGGCACTCCCTCTTTAATCGGATTTGAAAAAAACTTGCACCTTCCAGCTTCAATGACGGTGAGATACTGACTCAAATGGAAAACACCGTGTTGGCATGTTCCTGAAGGGAAGAACAAAAATCCACCAATCTTTCATCCAATTGGTGGTAGTTCTACCAACTACAGGTATTTGAGTTAATACATGTTTCTAAGGAATGCATCCCCCTCTTGGTTTGTTGTGGTCAATACAGTGAGCTCAAAGCTGGATTTAACACAAAAGTAAATCAAGTAGGCTCATCCTTTTACTTCTATTAAGGTGAAATTTTAGTAATCTCTGGGAGATAGTTGGAGGCCAAGATACTTTCTGGTCTGTGAACAGCCTACTCTGCAGGATGCAAAAAGCTATTCTGAAAAAAAGGCTGCATTTTTCATGACACTTTTTGCAGTCAAAATGCAGAATAACAATGACCAGCTCCAAAACACAGCCTGTTCATTCAGAAGAGATTAGAAGTGGAATATTCACAGACGAAAACTGAGCAGTGCTGTACTTGGTACAGAAAGGAAACAAACCCCATTTTCTTAGGGGGAAGGATGAAATCCTAGGACTATTTGTATGCTTATAAGGAACACTTCAAAGTGGTGTAAACTAATGTAAAATTGATCAATTTTCTCCAGAGTAGTTAATTTTAAGCTAACCTGACCTTTCTTGTTACTGCTCAGAGTGTTGTACTTTCCAGTGCAAAAGAGACTGGAGACAAACTCCTCCATTTATTTTCTGTCTGAAAAAAAATAAATCTTAACGTAGTAAGTATTTAACTTTCCAGGTTTTTATTGGGCTTCGGAACTGGCAACACAGTGGTCCAAGAAAATAAAAGTCAATGTGTATGTTCTTCAGAAATTAGTAAATGGTAGCTTAGGAGCCTGGCAATCAGAACTGCTGGATTGTTTCCCTGGATTAATGGTAACCTCCAGATCGTACCTTAACTTCATCTGCTTCTTTCTCAGCCCGTCATGCAGCACATCGCTGCGTGACGGAGTGCTGTCCGGTAGAGGTGCGAGAGTCACTGGGGCTGAGCTAGTGCTGGACTCGCAAATGTGCACTGTGTAAGTACAGTGGCTCTTCACCACCCAAGTGGAGATATTTTGCTTTCAGCCTCACATTAATATTTCTGCACAGCACTGCAGGAGACTCGCATGGGGACATGCTTTGGCATAGATTAACACAGGCATCTCTGTATCATATTCTGCTGTGGGTTCATCTTCATGAGGAAGTTGCTCAGAATACCTACCTCACCGAGCTATTTTGTGCTGCTGAGGCAGCCCTCAGAGCATGGGCATTTCCAGTGTTGTCCAGGTCAGGTTTGTCTAGTTCTAGACAGGACTGAATAGAATGAATGGGAAAACAAAGCGCCCCCAAAGAGATCTAACGATAACTCACTACTCTTCAGGGTCTTGTTTCCTCCCTGGATTATTTCACAACGACATTCTTCTGTAGACAATGCTCACTGTCTGTTTTCTCTGTACTTCTGTTATTCCAAGTGCAAAATTAATGCTCTATAGCTTAAGAAATAAATACAGTTTAGTGGAATGAAATGTGCTAGTCTGATATATACACATAGCTTTATCGACATGTGAAATGTTTGTCTGAATGATTTCATACTTACACAGTATGATGAAAAATCCTTACAAAAATAGGTGAAGAGTCAAATCAGAGGTTTTTAGTTGGAGAAAATAAACAGAAGTCTACAGTTTACCCTTTCCCTAAAGTTAAACTAACGTCTTCTGCCAACAATAACACAACAGAATTATATCAACAGAATTATATCAACACTTCTTCTGTTTCAATATTAAGTTCAAGCATCTGTTAACAACTTATTGCTTGTTGTTGTTGTTACATGTCTAGATCTTTTATCTGTATGCAACCTATTCATGCTGGAGCTCACTTCATTTGCTTTTCCCACAGTCTGCTTCTAATTTTCTCTCCTTCAACCCGCATTAATTTGACATTTCTTATAGTCCTTTTTATCATGGACAGTCTTCTCTTAGGATCGTAAGCCTCTTCACAAACAGTTTCTGTACTATAGAGCACTTCTTTCTACACAAGACAGAGGTAATCTCTGAAGAGAGAAAGGTGATCTTTAAAAAGGAAATATGGATAGTTCAATTTATTCACCAAAAAAAAAAAAAAAGAACCCCCCAAAATGCAGAAATTGTATTTTCTTTTTTTCTTTGATGAAAACGTGTTTTATGATTTTGTAAGCAATGGATGTGAGGCATGGAATAGGCTGGTTAAGAAATTTTATGGAACTTTTTTTAAGTTTATTCACCATGGAATAAAAAGCAAGCAAGCAAGACAACAAAAACCATGTTCCTGTCTAAACTAGTGGGGAAGGGGTCGTGTTTTTTATTACTGCTCTTATCTTGGAAACAACAAAGGAAAACTTGAGATGCTCCTAAGTCTCCTGAGAGAGAATGGCAGTTATACTAAAAGAAGCATACAATTGACTGGATCTCAGATAAACAACTTCTCAGCACTGAGAGTGGATTAAATATACCTAGTCTCTGCCAAGAAGTTTGTCCAACCTCTTCTTCGGAAATGTCAGGGATGAGAATTTTAAATTCTCCCTAAGTAATTTGTTACTAAACTGTCTGATAAATTTGAAAACTTATAGAAGCTACTTCATTCATAAAGAATACATCACCTAAATACCCTGGTTTCCATGAACTCAGCCAACTAGGAACTGCATCCCATCACATTTCTCATTACCTAGTCAAAAAGGCAAGAGTGCCCCCCTCTCTAGCTGCAGGACTTTTGAAAGCACCAAGCAACCCACCTGGAAGGTGTGCAGCAGCATGCAGATTCATCTTATCACGATGAAATACTTTGAATTTTGATGCCACCCTTACCACATGGATATTCCCCTTTTTGCTTCTTCTTGCTAGAAAAAGAAACAAATTGTCCTTTGACAATTCTACCTCCCCCTTGACAGTCAGCCCAGCCAACCTAGGAAGGACCAACGAGCAGTCTGTAAAAAAAAAAAAAAAACAGCAGTAGAACATCCAGGTCTGGTTGGCCTGACTGCAGTTCCCACCTCTGAAGACATCTGTTGACCATCTCATCATCCTGCATGTTACTTAAAGCAACTACAACACCAGTAAGACGCCTTTACCTGTCTAAAGATAAAGTCATGATCCTTTGAGACTTTCACCTCCCTCTGCTGTGTAAAACCAGATAGGAATTCCTAATTCCTACAGAAGCCCATCCTTTGCACCTTAAAAACCGAAGAGCTGACCTTTGCTTTGATGGGACAGGACTGACCTAATAGCAGTGACTTAACATATCAAAAGTCAGCAAAGTACACACAAAGCAGCAGGTATGTAGCTCAAAACAAAAGCAAAGAAAAAAAAATACATGGATTAACACTGGAAACGGTATGTGTGTGTAGCCCTTGCTATGGGCCTCAGGAGAGGCACTTTGACTATTTCCATCACCGTCTCTGATCTGAGCATGCCTGAGGTAGCCATGTTGTTCCCAGTATCTGAAAAAGCTAGTTTAAAACTAGTTCTGCTGTGTCAACAGTACACTGCAAGCACATTGCTTGTTAGAGAAGAGGAACTGGCTGAAAAGAGAAGGCAGGCTATTAATATTTACAGAAAGCTAGTTGTCATATGAAGAGTAATTTTCTTGACAGTAAAAGAGAAAACAGTCATCAAAGCTGGACTCAACCACTCATGTACTTGCTAATGAGCACTAATAGCAAATTAGATTACATCAGATTGCATCAGAGCTCCTGGAGAAAAAGTCACACATTTCCACAGCTGCATAGCAGACTAGACTGTGATTCCAGAGTAAAGAAGGAAGGCAACCAAAAATTTAAGTTGCCTTGGCTGGAAAGCACAAAGCATCTTCCAAAAATTCTGTGAAAACTGAGTCGATCACCTCATCAGGATAGCCACGTACATTTTGTTAGAACATTCTTACTCTTCAAGGCACGTAGATTAAACTGCTGCTTTTTAAAGCCGTTGTTTGTTAAGTTGTGAACCCTCCCAAGCAACACCTCAGCTACCCCACAGGTATTCATTCACCTGCCGTGACTGCGCAGCCCCTGAGAGAGGGAGCCACGCACATTGCTGCTTCACTTCCCCACTCCCTAAATGTGTTTGTTCTGTATGTCCTGGTAACCGACGCCTTCCTAAGTCTCGGCAGAACTGAATCATTTTGCTCTCCTTCTCCTGCTCCTTCAGTGGAGATGAAAGCTCATTAAAAAAAAAAAAAAAAAAAAAAAAGCTCAGCGCTAAGCACTCCAAAACCTCGAGCTCCCTCTGCAGCATTTGGGAAGGAATCGTCTTGCCTCAAGGAACCTGTAAATTACGTGGTGAGGAACCGGATCGTTCATAGCACTTAATTTCTGGATAACGTCCACTGAAACCTGAGCCGATCTAATAAATCATTTATATTAAATTTTATTCTACTGCGGAGCTGTTACGACCTGTTGACCCTGGCAAATACTTTCCTTGCTAACCCCACCCCAAATCACTTTCAAAGGAAAAAAATGGAGGAAAGCACGTTACTCAGGGATTTTCATCTGTGAATGTGCAGAGTTAACAAGTCAGATTCAGACATAACAAAAGGTGTTACTAAATCACTATGTCAGACATTAGAAGTGAGTTTAAAAGCATTTAAGCAATGATTTATATCTTTTAGTTCCACGTTTATTACTAATTTAGATTTCCTGACAATTACACTGGTGCATGGGATTGCTTTCACATCTCACACATCAGTGCAGAATGTGGCCACTAAATTCATACGAACCTATTAAAATCTCAGTTGATGTTGGTTTCAATTGCATGTCAAGGGACTGAGAATATGGGTATAAAACACACTGATCTGGACTTCCTTCGTGTAGATATGTCTCTGAATTCAGCCTTCTAATATCACCAGGCACAAGCTATGTGCCATGTGATTTGGTTCCTCCTTACACACTCTTTTGTAGAGTCATTTTTCTTGGCCATATAAAAGTGGGATTTTAATTAATTAGATTTTTTACTTCTTATATTGTTATTAGACTTAATGCCTGCTTTCTAAATTAATCCATGCATATTTCTCCTTAGCGTCACTCTACACTTTTTACTCATGTTAATTCCTTCAGACCAAAGAATCTGCAGGACTGCAGAGGCACAGCGCATCCCAGCTCAAGTGACCCTGTAACAGGTTGATTCCCTCCAATCTGCAGCAATTCAAGACTCCAAAAAAATCTGCTCTAAACTGGTTTAGCCCACAGATGGACTTCATGTCTGTAGCTAGTCCCACATCCTGGCTTTCTTGATCATGTGCAAGACTGGCTCTGGATAATAGACTGAAACAGGATGCTGAAAATCTAGCAATTTTATCTAAGGAGGGCTTGTGCCTGTGGGAGTTTTAGAAATGTTTTGGGAGTAGGAGTTGTTTGCCAAGTAGGAATGTGAGACTGGAGAAGGAGATGTGGAAAATGATAACTTCCAAGTTTGTGTATCTGAGACAGCAATCTCTTCATGGCAAGAACCATAGTTCTATTTGTGTGTTGCAACAATAATAAATTGAAGGATGTTCTGGAAACAATTTAGTGATGGGGTAGCTTGGGGAATCAACCAAACGAACAAAGAAAGTCTGGAGCTACCCATCTATGCTGTGAGACAAACCAGTATGGCTGCTCTGAACTTTGGAGACCTACAAAATAATGGCATGAACTCGAACTTTCCCATTCGAGAACAGTTCACAGCCTTTCACCTGGTATAAAAACTGGCTTTAAGATGGGAGGGGGGTAAATTTTGCCCTACTTCTTCAGTTTTAAAGGTCAGGAGTTATTTCACGTCACAATTAATTTTTGCAAGCAGTAAGGCCCAGACGACAAGTCCTGTGTTCCTAGAGAAAGGCTCATGTTTCTGGGAGCAGTGGAGAGAGTTCGCAGAGGGCAGAGGCTCCTTTCCTGCACAGCTGCCAGGGACGCAGGGCAGTAGCAGTGTTTCTTTGAGAAAGGGGCTCTGACACTGCACTTCTTGCTGTCAACTCCTTCCATCAATGTATTGGTCTCCTTTTCTCCTTTTGGGGGAGGAAAATAAAATAAAATAAAAGCCTCCCAAATAACCCTTGTTAATTTAGCTTGTAGGTAAACCTCAGGAGAAGGCCAGTAGTTCTGCATTTAATGGGGAACCTACAGATCCCCCAACCTAGGCACAGACACGTCATTGTAATCACAGCTCAGCCAAAGCCAAGACATAGGGAGCTGGCACTGCTCCTCATGCAGCAGGAGACGGGCAGTGCCAAGCCTGGCTCCAAGCACACATTTTTAATTCAGTACCGTGAAACAAGTCAGTTAATCTCTGAGATATTTTGAGCACTGTGCGGCTCCTAATAACAGACTGACTGGCAGCGAACGCAGCCACTGCCATTTCGGTGCTGCCAGCGCCCCGGGCACCACCGGGTGGCAGGGAGCCCTGCAGGCCCAGGGCCGCAGCCTGGCTGCCTCCGACACCTCGGCAGTTCCAGCACAGCGACCAGGCAGCAGGAGCCGCTGCCTGCACTCCCCGCAAGGAGACTCGGAGGCGGCGACGGGTCACACCTCCACCGAACTACAGAGCGCGGAGCCGGGCAGCCCCGCCGCTGACACCCGGCGGGGCGCCGGCGTGTCCAAGCACCCCCACGCGAAGGACGCACTCCCTTGCAGCTCTTTATTTTGAAACACTCGGGGCCCTTTGCCGCCAGACAGAACCAGCAAGGCCCGGTGAGCCAGCAACGCCACCCCCCTCGCGGCGCGCAGCCGCCATCTTCCGACGGCTGAGGGGAGAGAGCCCGCCGCCGCCACGTGACTTCCCTCCCCGCCGCGCGCGGGGNGCCTCCCCGCGGTGTCACCGTGCGGAAGCACGAAGGAAGCCCGCCCCTGGGGGCGTGGGTGGCGCGGCGGCGGCGTTCTCCTGCGGCCCGTGGCTCGCTGTAGGCTCTGCTGTAGGCCTCAGCAGCATGGATCCGCTTTTGACTCTGCTGAACTTTCTTTCCTCCCGTTTGTCGGACGGCGAGGTGAAAGAGCTGAAATTTCTCTGCCAGGACAAAATTCCGAAGAGGAAGCTCGAGTCTGTGCAGAGTGGCAGGGAGCTCTTCAACTTCCTCCTGGAGCAGCAGCTGATTGCACGCCACGATTTAGACTTACTTAAAAAGCTGTTTAAAGAAATTAAAAGAGAAGATTTGATCTCACGGCTAGAGCAGTTCATAGAGGAAGGAGAAGCCAATGATCCTGATGATCAACCTGATGCGAATGAAAAACGTAGGTGCAGCTTTTCTTATTCTTTTATTTTAAGTTATTATTTTCTCGGAGTAATTCTGATAAATGCATACACATCATCAAGACGTGAGTATGCTTAGAGCACGGTTGCCCTCGGTTGCCAGCTGTGGCTGAGCCCACTGCTAACGGTGCAGCTGCTGCTAGGTAACTGCTGCTGCGTGGGGCTGTGTTGTACCCTGGAGACGTACCGTGAGGGCAGCACACGCTGCAGGCAGCTGTCCGGAGGGGAAGTGGCTTTTCTTTTCTCCCTAGTGGTCACTTGGAAGTCCTACTATGTGCTTGGACCTTCCAGTACATGCAGGCTGTATTCAGACAGCCCAGAAGGCCAACCGCATCCTGGGCTGTGTCCAAAGCAGCGCGGCCAGCTGGGCGAGGGAGGTGATCCTGCCCCTCTGCTCTGAGCTGGTGAGACCCCACCTGGAGTGCTGCGTCCAGATGGGGAGTCCTCAGTGCAGGGGGGACGTGGACCCGTTGGAGGGTGTCCAGAGGCCCACAAAAATGATCCAAGAGATGGAACACCTCCCCTGTGAGGACAGGCTGAGAGAGCTGGGGCTGTTCAGCCTGGAGAAGAGAAGGCTCCAGGGAAACCTGATTGCGGCTTTTCACTATCCGAAGCGGGGCTACAAGAAAGAAGGGGACAGACACTTTAGCAGGGCCTGTTGTGATGGGACTAGGGGAAATGTTTCCAAACTAAGGGAGAGGAGATTTAGCCTGAATGTAAGATGTTACAGTAACAGTGGTGAAGCACTGGCACAGGTTGCCCAGAGAGGTGGTGGATGCCCCATCCCTGGAGACCTTCAAGGTCAGGCTGGACAGGGCTCTGAGCAATCTGATCCAGCTGTAGGTGTCCCTGTGCACTGCAGGGGAGTTGGACTAGACGGCCTTTAAAGGTCCCTTCCAACTCAAATGATTCTATGATTCTCTGTGACCTTCATTATGAGTAATACAGCAAGAGTAATAGCATTTTGCTAAAAATAAATAATATTTCTTCGTAAATCCATCATTAACATATTTTTCCTATTACAGGTTTGCAGAAGGTAGCTATTGAAGTCATCTGTGAAAATGTTGGAAGAGACTGGAGAATGCTGATGCGAGAACTTGGCCTTGCTGAAGTGAAAATGGAGAGAATAATGGCAGCCAGTCCATTTAATTTACGGGAACAGTTGGTTCAGTCACTCCGAGAGTGGCAGAAATGGAAGGGGAAAGATGCGAAGGTGGCTGACCTAATTAGAGCTCTTCGAGTCTGCAAGAAGAACTTGGTGGCAGACATGGTTGAACAGAAGATCTTGCATCTGGGCACTGAAACCAAGTGAGATCAATATGAAAACATCTGCACACCACAGATATGAATGAGAAAAAGCGGAAGTGCCTTATAGTCTTCTGAACCCAAATCACTGTCAATTGTTCTGTTAATTCTGCCATTAATTCTTGTGCCTTAAAACTAATAGGTTAATTTCTGATCAGATTATGACTAACATGAAAACAAATTCCTTTCAGGTAATGCTTTGTAATTGGTGCTTCCTTTAAGAGATGTTAAGTTTTAGAATACCTAAACTTGTAGAAATTCTGACACTTCAGTTTTGCCTCCCACCTGAAGATAAGATTTGCTTTGTTACAGGTACTTCACAGGTACCTTGTGTGTGAATACATCCAGGGGACACTTCTGAGGGAACTGAAATTTAAAATTTTTTGGGAAGGTTGGAATTTATGTATTTTTTAATTATCCTTTTTGTAAATGACCTGTTTGTAACTGTAGTGTGAAAGGGTGAAGGAGGTAGAGCTCTTAGCTCTGCAGTGGGTCTTCTCTTTGTTTTGGGTAGCATAAGTATCTTCCATAATTTGTTGAATACCTTTGCTATCAGTGAAGGGATACAAAGAAGATTATAACCTCAGTCTGTAGGGTGGCAGTGCAAGAGACCTAGTAACTATTGTAGTGGTTTGTTTTTTTCTAGTAGAAAATGTGCCTGGATGATTAATTTCAACAAGTTCATTTTGAATGAAGTACCTTTATACACAGAATCACAGAATGGTTGAGGTTGGAGGGGACCTCTGGAGGTCACCTGGTCCAGCCCCCTGCTCAAGCACGGCCACCTAAAGCAGGCTGCCCAGTACCATGTCCTGGCGAGATCCATAAGGAGGGAGACCACAACCTCTCTGGGCAATGTGCCAATGCTCCGTCACCCACACAGTACAGAAGTGCTGCCTGATTTTCAGATGGAGATTGTCATCCTAAGGGAGATGTTCTCCTGGAACTGTCAAAGAGATTGTATGTGCCTTGCAGATGTTTACAGCAGACTTTTTTTTTTTTTTTTTTTTTTTTCAGTGCCTTGAATGTTTTAAGATTTTGTTCAGGGAGTCATCTCATAATCCTTATCAGGGAGTCTAGTCATGTCTGCTGGTTGCTGCAGCTCAGCTCATCAGAAAGCTGTAGTTATCTGTGCTCTTTTTTACAGCATACGCTTTTTTTAACCAAAATGTAGAAAGCAGATTGGTTTCTTTTTAGTGGAGAGGTGTGAAAGCCTACAGAGGGAGAAATAACTTTCTTCTGTAGTGATATCCTGTGAAGATCTGGGTGTCTTTTGCCACACTTGGTTCTCTTAGAAGGTCACTCCTGAATCAGTAGTGCTTCCAAGTTCTCTGCAATTCGTTACTTTGAGCTCATTCCTTTAGGCTTCTAGAAAGTGGCTGTAAGCATCTCACAGATAAAGGAGCATTTATAAATGAGACCAGACCTTTGAAAAAAAAAAAAAAAAAAAGCCTTCATGCCTAACTTAAGGCTGGAAAAGCAGCACAAGCTTCAAGACATGCAGGGCAGCGGAGGCCTCTGGGAGCTATTCCATATGGTAGAGGGGAAAGTTCTCTGAAGTTAATACTGCTTGAAAGAGTGGGATTGTTACTGCAAACATCCTTCTAACTACATAGTTACCTGGAGGGTGGGTTTGGTTTCTTTTTTTTCTGCTGCCCTGTGTGACTTGGCTTCTTTGAAGTCCTTGTTACATGGTGCCGTTACTGTGAAGGCTGAGTGCCGGCATGTAAGATTACATCACTACTCTGTATAAATCTTGTGACATTCATCGTTTTCAAGTTTTTGTTGAAGTTGGTGCTGCCAGTTTAGAAGATGACACTTGAATACTTGATTGTAGTTAATGGAAACTGCTGTAATGTGAACTTTACTTTTTATTAGGGTTTTTCCATTTAAAAATGCTTGTGAGAATCCTTTTACTCATAGTATATTTAATGTTAGTGATCATGTACAAGCACAGGAACAACAGGTAATGTGGAAGCTTCTACTTGTCTGGTTTTGTGGCACATGCAGTTCTTCTAAATATTTGCTCTGATACTTTGCCAGCATGGATTGTCAATTCCAAAGTTCTGGTGGGAGACGAAATGCTGCGCTTGAGCTCAAGAGGTTTAGATTTCTTTTAATAAGAGTTGGCTTTCATTTGACAGTATTTAAAGAAAATTTTTTCAAACTTTTTTTCTAAATGCATCTTAGCGATCTTTGTAAGTGGAGTGGAAGAGTTAGCAGTGAGTTATGTTTGTGGTGAAGCAGTTCTGCAGCAGTTCCAAGTTCAGTCTGTCCAGGAACATGTTTTCCTTATCTACTTGTCATAAACATTTTATTGGGAGGGCGGGTAAGGGAAGGGGGTGTAATTCACAAAGAAATGTGATGTCGTCTGGCTCACAATCTTTATATTACCAAATTCAGTCTTTTGGACTGACACATATTTTTATAGATTGAATTAAAGTTTTATACCATGTGATTTTGTGCATTTTCCATTAAAAATATTTCCTTAAAAACAAATGAAATTGAGCTGTTTTTTGTTTTGTAACATCACTGTCAATCTCCAATTAGGAGAAAATAAATGCTAAGGACACTTCTAAAGCAAGGAGTGATGCTAAACAGGCCTTATGTTACCACGTCCTTTTGGAACATCAGAAGGGGTGGGGAGGAAGCAGCAGTATCTCTTGAATGCTGTCATCTGGGGAAGTGTACAAGAAAAAATTCTCAGCCTAAAACAGTATGCAATGGATACATGGGAGATAGGCGTTTTGTGAGTACTAGTCATGCTGCTGTACGGATGTTGTAAATGTTTTATAATAAATTAAAATCATAGTTTGTGCCTTATCCTAAACCTGCAGGCTTCTAGAGGTTGTGTTCAGAAGTTAAACTGATACAGACTTTGGTTTTCTCCTAAGTCTGTACTAGTGTGCACTTCAAACTTGGAATGCTTAAAGCAAGTAAATTAATTACGTTTCATCAAATTTTCTGATACTCTGCAAGAACATCAGCAAGAATTACAAAAACCTTTTTTTTGTTGTTTTTATCAACAAGGAGGATCTTGTTTCCTTGCAGCCTTGAAACAACAACATCTCAAAATATGCTGAGAGTAAGAAGTACTCTCTCTGGAGAATTCTCATTTTGGACGGTTGTTTTTTCATGTCCCTTCGCAGTCTCTTTTAGCACATGCTTGCCATTTCCTATGATACTTGAAGATACCGATAATTTTCATGACAAAGTTTAAAAGAAGCTTTCTAGACTTTTAATTTAAATTCCTTTTATATGAACTGGTTGTCAGGAATATTTCAAATGCAATGTTTTGTATTCCCTTTTCTCCATTCCCCAAACACAGGCAGCTGTATTTCCTCCAGCCTTTGTTCCAATTCCAAAGTAATTGGCTACTTTATGAAATCTAATTGCTTCATGTAATTGTCTAATGCCGCCAGCTTCGTAACACGTGCTGTATCTCAGAGCTCTCTTTGGTGCTCAGCATGTCCTTAATTCAGACTCTTTTGTTGAGTATTTTTCAGTTTCAATTTAATTTCCAATTACTGTCTTTCATTGTTTCATAATCGCCAAGATGTGGTTTGTGCTTTTCTTCCTGCTTAGATCACCTATGTCCTTAAAATATGTTCCAGCATGGAAAATATTTTCCCAAGTTGATTTCCCTCTTTGAGTTATTACTTCTTTCATCTGCCAGTGTTTTGATTGCAAGCTTTAAGGATGCACCAGTAGAACTGCAGAAACTAGTTCACTGTTTAACTGTGTACCATAAGAACAGGAATTATGGGAGTCGGATGAGAGGTATGGAGTTTGGATGCCAGTGAGTAGTAAAAGTTCAAGAATGTTGGAAGAATCTTTGCTTTCATAACAATTTTCATAGCTGAGGATTACTGTATGTTAAGAGGGTATTTTGCAATGGGTTCTGGGAACTGTAGGTTTAGAAGAAACAAAACACAAATTTACCCAGCTGCTAGGAAAGTTGAGATTAATGCAGAAAGAAAGTACAGACTTCTGTGGAATAAGCTCACAGGCAGTCTTAATGATTACGTAGCCATAAGTTTCCTCTGCAGAACTATTTCTTCCTCTCTTTCTTCTCAAGAGCATTGCTCGTTCATTTCTTAAAACAGACTTTTTAAAGATAAAATAACAAACCTCTGTTCTGGTAAAATTATTAAACATATTAAAAGGTGTTAAATTGGTTCTGTTAGTTAAGTTTAAATTCAGTAGTTCCTGTGATTGGATAAGTATTGGATATATATATATGAATATAAGTATTTTTCATTGTTTTCCACACAGTGCTACTTGTTCATGGTGACGTAGCCTTCCTTTCTTTCATCTTGGTGTTTAGTTTGTCAAAGAAATGGTTAACTCTAGGTTCCTGGCAGCTCACTACTTAAGACAGCTTTCACTCTACAGAATAACTGGCTGCTGTAGCAAAGTTAAGGCTTTGGAATTTATTCTCTAATATGCGGAAGAGGTTGGTATACAGAAATGTCTATAAGGCAGTTCTTGAGGTTTACATCTTAATACATTGTAATAAGTACTTTGATAAGGAGAGTGGCTGGGTGTCAACTTTGTACATCTCCTGTTTCAAAAAGTTCTGAAACTGGCTTTTTTTTTT
>VXAV01004873.1:244283-259105 GCA_013399715.1 Alectura lathami | reverse complement strand
GTTTTTTTTTTTTTTTTTTTTGACTTCATAGTGTTCAAGCCTTCAGATCAGGCTATTGTGTTGTGTGAAATTATACAGGGGTAAATTTGGACCATTGTCATGGCCATGTACAAAGCATTCATCAGGACTTTTCTGGTTTTGACTGCAAACTTACAGGTGAGCCTGCTTGTACAAACTTTCATGTAAAGCAATAACCTTGCAATTAAAACTGTTCCCAATTTTTATTCACTTCTACTTCTTAATTCCATTATTGTTATTGATCTCAGCAGGACCATTAACTTTAGAAAATAATTTTCAGAATTTAGTATGTGAGCACTTCTTATTGTGGTCTAACTTCAAATAAATAGGGCTTTAGCAACTTTTCCACTGCCTGTGGCAAAGACTTGCCCAAAGTGGTGTCTGAAGACTACATTTCTGTATGCTAGTTGGGAAATGATTTTGTATGCAAACCTGGTACCAGATTTATGCACAGTGAGCATATAATCCATGAGGAAAGTTTCATGTAAAAATTAAGACACAAAATTATTCTTGTCTTTAACCTCTTGAATTTTTGGGTTTTTAAAAACTTTTTCTTTTAGTTCTAGTCAAAGTTACCTCGTATTTTTCCCATTCCGTTTTCAAAATTTGTAATATTTGCTTTTTAAAAGTTTTTTTTTTTGTGTGTGTGTGGTTCCCACACCTAGATCCATCTGTTAAACAAAACAAAACAAAACAAAACAAAAAAAAAAAAAAAAAAAAAAAAAACAAAGAAATACCTGAACAATAGAGTTCAATACTCATCTTTTTTCCCAACCAGTAGTCTCCCTGAGAGGTGCTTCCTGTATCTTCTAGGCATGTTGCCAAATTTTGAAAAAAATTGCAGAGAGAATGGGAATGAAAAGGGTGCAGCACCCGGCAGGTCTGGGCCCATGGTTTCTGGGACCTAAACCCTGTATTCTTTCTTTATGTCATGCTAAATGGGAGCAGAATTTAGTCACAACTTCCCATCTCTGAAGTCCCTAGTGTGGGAAACCCTGGCTAGCCGGAATTACCCTCAAAGCCATTATTCCCATGGCAACTGCTTTGCACAGAAGTGCACTGGGCATGTGGCTGCAGCACGCTACCTCCCGGCTGTCCAGCTAGCTGAATAATCCTTGGAAGCTGTTACTAACCAGGAGACTTGCTGCCATCTCTGGCCGTGGACCATGTCAAAAAGCCCAGCTCCAAATGCAGGGACATGAAGCAGAATTCCTGACGGTTTTCTCCCTTCACTGCCCTGTCAGGACAGGACACGAGAGACCGCAGGTCTTGAAATTAAGGAATTTACTTTTGACGTTTCTCTAAATATAATTGAGCTTTCATTTCTGTATCTAGCCTGGGCTGTAAAATTCAAACTCACCTGTCTAACTGCGTGTTTGTGCATGAGGTAGCTAATATACATGCGGATGAATTGATGCTAATGAGAGCTAAAACCAGCAAGGTGTACATTTCTAGCTAATGGCTACTTGCAGCTCTGTTATATGCCACCTAAATAAATGGAATTTATTATACATTTTTTTTCTTTCAAACATTCTAATTTTTACAGAAAAAATGTCACTTTGAACACTAAAGTATGTCATATCTCCTTAGGATACATGTGATTATTACATCAAGATGTCAAATTCCACACCTGGACTGTGAATTGTAAGGGATATTAAGTGTTACGGTGTGTGATTGATAACTGTAGGTATAAGCCCCTTTGTCCTGTGCAGCATTTTTTCTTTCGTTTCCTGGAACTTCACCATTACCAGTGCTCCAGCCCTGATGCACTTCAAGCCCTTACTCACGCATCCAAATGAGACCACTGAGGTGAGCTGGAATCCAAACCTGTAGTTTTGCGTTAGGCTAACACCGTACGCCACTGCGAGAAGTACCTGATTGGAGCAGGAGGCACCCAAAAACAGTGGACTTTGACTGCTGTAAGAGCAGCTATGTGGATGCAGCCCTGGTTTCCGTCCTGGGTTCAGCATGCCAAGGGGGTGCTGGGGCAGGAAGGTGTCCAAGATCCCAAACTGAGTTTCTCACTCCCCTGTGTAGCAGATGTTGTGCTCCCTGCTGCTTCTGTGGGTAACTAAAGCAGCTGGAGCACAGCTAGGACACTGACCATCATTGCCTCCCCAGGAATGCCTCCTTCTTTCTCCTCATGTTGCTTAAAGTAGCAATGAGTGCAGGGGTCTTTGTCAGGGTCTGAGATCCTCACTCCTGGAAATTCCAGATTCTTTGGTAGTCATTCCTACAGGGTAAGATACTAAGTAGCGTGGAAGGAGCAGGTAATTTTGGAGACTGAAAGCCAGAGATAGATTGCACTTCCCTCCGCTTCATCATGTCAGTTAAGGTTTGCAGAACACCTAGACCACCAAACAGCCTTAAAGTAGGTTCCATCGCAGAAACAGCTGTAGTACTTACCTAATTTTGCTATCAGTCAAGACCTTTGGAAGCTTTCACACACAGTGTAATGCCATTGTTTGTGCATTTACTAGGTCAGTGTTCTTACAGCTTTCTGGAGGATTATTGTTATTAGGGATGTATTTAGGTGGGACTGCGTTTTTTAAGGAGGCTGTTCCGGCAGGCAGTGACTGCAGCATTGCTGAGCTTGCCTCCTGCCACAGGATCCACCAGTGAGGGGTGATGTCTGCTGCTTGGGGTTGAGCTGTGGGGAGCTCAATTTGTTCTGTGAGGTCTGAGGAGTTCCCATGGGCTGATTCAGAGGAATTAGAGAAGGAATTACAGGGAAATCAGATCAGTTTCTTTTGCTTAAACAGTGCCTAATGTGCTTCCTAGGTTTGTCCCATTTTCTCCTTTAAACTGTTACTTTCATCCCTTATCTCCCCACTGCAAACTCATACCCCTACACACCATTAAATGTTGAATAACTATAACGCAGAAGCCTGAGGGAGGACAAATACTGGTTTTCTTGGTGGTTTGAAGAGGACTTTGACATTGCTTGAATCATCCCTAGTTGTTCAGACAGTCTCTTCCAGTGGTTTTTAATGTTTTCAAATGGATCCAGCAGCCTCAACTATAGGAAAGTGGGGATTGGTAGAATTGCCATGGTACCTGTATCCTGTTTTTTTTTTTTTTTGAAATGTTACCATGTCAAATGTTACAGCAGCAGTGGCAGCTTCCTGTTTTTCCATGCAAAGAGAAGCAGGAGGCAGCTGCTGGCTGAAGAATGCTGCAAGCTTCTTTCAGTTGTTTATTTTGGTATTACAGAGGTGGCATTACTGCAAGCAGGCAAAACGTGCAATCACCATGCAATGAAGCTGAGCCATAGGAACTGAAAAAAAAACTTTTTTTGTGCACTCATAAACCTTGCTAAGAACTAACTGACATTCATATACACTGACTTTTCTGCAGCATTTTGGCTGCAAACTGGTAAAGGTTTGAGACACTATTTATGAGCACTGAAGACCAAGAGTCCCTTCCCCGTTGTGACTGCTCTGCATCCTGACCTTTCTGCAAAACATATGATAGAACAATCTGATCCAGCAAAACATTGCTGGATTTAGTACCTAACATTTTAAATCAGCACTGCGGAATTTGGCTGGCATGAAATTTGATGGAACTTTTACTGTAAGAGTCTAGTACTGCAGAAATTATTTTTGGTGTGCAACTTTTACTGAATATTACTCTTGCCAGCTGAATGCCCATGGACATGCAGCAGGTAAGGACTGTGCATAACTGCCAGCCACTCATGCAAGGAACTGTTTGCACCCGGCTTAACGCTATATCAGAATCAGACTTGTGCTCTGTTATTTTGGTGAAAGAAAGCTGTATGGTTTATTGTGGGAGACAAAGAAAGTGTTAGACATGAAAATGACATGCCTCCCCAATCCTGATACACTTGTGCATGTATATATACACATATCTCTATGTATATATGTATACACAGCGTGTATGTATACATATGCATTCATGCACACACCCTTAAATAAAACTATTTGATATAATCTGGAAAACAAGATTTTCCTGACAGGGCTATTTCTCAACACTGTTTCTCAGACTTATGCCTACCACTTGTAAGCTGTATACTACCTCTGTAAAGAAATATGTCCCTCTGACAATCTCCAGGATCTGCCCCAGTTTTGCTTAAAACAATAGTGTTGTATTTTGGAGCCAACAGTAAGTATCAAGTACAAATGTGGGGCCAGCTGCTGCATCTTCAAGATCAGGCAGAGCAAAAGTGATTTCAAAACATTGTTTGAGCCTCACAGATTTAAATACAAGAGTTGGCTTATTTTCTAGTATACATTAGAGCAGTCATGGGTTACTGTTACGTTCAGCATTTTCCTTCTGTGTGACACTTGAGGCCAATACCAGATCAGCGATGTTGACATTGACCCTCTGTTCCTCACCCCATTACAGCTGCTGCCTGCAGCTGTAGTGGACACTAGAGGAGTTCTTTAATAAGCCTGTACGTTTTAGAAACAGTGTGTGTGACCAAGGCGAAGGGAAGAATCCTTCCTTCTCCTTGTGCACACTTTGAATTGGGTTGTCTGTGCTGCTCACTCCCGAGCTGTAAGTGGAGCAGCTCAGGAGCGGTGCCGATGCCCAGCCTGTCCGTAAATGATTGAGGCAGAAGATAGGTGAGTCTCGGCCGCTTCAGTCTTCAGATTCACCGATAAAGAGTACAAAGAACAATTTAACTCCAAGTTCCTTATGACTTTCGTGGCAAGGGCAACAGTTCACCTAACTGAAACTGGCAAATTAATCTCACCTTGGCTAGATTTAGTATTTTGCATTTGTGTATGAATAAATGTTAATGATTCCTGGGAGCTGTAGGCATTATCATGTAAAATTGCATAAGGGACAAAAGGGAGTTGGGTTTATTTGGATTTGCAGGAGGATCTGACCTGTATGTGGAGTACTGCAGCACACAAAAGGAAAGAGAGAGCAGCATTCTCTGCCTTTGTGCATGAGCTTAAGTGTCCTGTGGCAGCCTCACTTACAGGCCGAAGCTAGAGCCTGTTCAAGAGTAAATATTTATGTTGATTCTTTTAAATGTGAATTGCAATGCAAACAGATGGTATGGTCAAAGCATCTTTAATATGAACTGTGTTCAGGATAACAAGGAATTTAGCTCTGCAATAAATAATTTGCCCTGCTTGTTACAGCATAGATGAGCAATTTCAGGGCTGCTGGTTTTTTTTTGTTGTTGTTGAGTTATTCCCCTTTACATCTTACACAGGATGGCTTTCAGCCATTTTCTTTCTTTCTTTCTTTCTTTCTTTCTTTTTTTTTTTTTTTTTTTTTTTTTTTTTTTTTAATTCTAAATGTGTTTAGGGATCAACTAATTGATGTGGTTTACAGACAAGACAATGACAAGGTTTTTTCAGCTTTTGTCCAGCTTCCTAGAAATAATGATCTCTGAACCAAGAGGTTTTTTTTGCAAGCTACATGCCATGTAATCTTACTTTCAGCAGCAAGATTGTAAGTGTATTTTTACCTAGTAACTGCCTGCATTAATTAATTGATATTTGATAAAACCTATGTAAATACCTCCAACAAGGGAGCACGGCATTCAGGCAAACAGAAAAAGGCAAGACTAAGAGTATTATCTGGGAAAACACAGGGGTAAATCTCTTGTTGGTAGCTAAGGTGAGTCAAAAGACTGCACATTAAGACCCTGATGACAGCTGAGGACACACTGGATCAAACCTCTTGAATTCAAGGGAGTGACCCACAGGGACCTGTCAAGAAGCAGAACCTGCTGCTTTAAACTCTGGCTCCAGTTAGCAGGCAAGATGAGCTGCGGTTCACACCCATATATGCTCATGTCAAGGTGTGTATGGTGGGAGCCCATTTTCACTCTTTTCCCAGTGTCGCCACTGCCAGCTTTGGAGGACACTGCTCTGCAGACAGTTTCTGTAACGGGTGCAGAAATTTCCCTGAAACGTGTTTTCAGGAAGGAGTAAGCTATGGACTTCAGTAGGCTGATTATTTTTCAGAAATATTCTTGGCTAATATTGAGTGTCCAATCAACAACTTTGGTTGACTTTGAGTGATATAGTTGAGAAATTGCCATCTAAGTTAGGCAAATTGGTCATTCTGTCTGGAAGATGTAAGTACACGAAGGTTAATAATGTGATGGAGGAGATGCTATTGAAGTACACGGCCTTTGCAGGTGAGAGAACTACTGGCATTTAGACTCTGTGCACTGGATCCCCTGAACTTCTAATGCCAATGGGATGCAGAAGGCATTCATCAGTTTTCAAATCCTTCATGTAGTTCCTTGACGTTAAATTTTATAGAGGAGATGCTGTGTTGAGGTAAGATACTTTTGGTCAAGCTAGTAACAGACACACTGCCAATGGCAAACCAAGAAGGGACACGAAGCCTCATTATGTTTTACTTATTGTTGAAAAAGATTGTTCAACAAGGACCTGGACGTTTTTGGCACATACATCTCAACACAAGGGAATCCCAGCAGCATTATAATGGTAACTTCTGTCATGGCACCCTAAAACTGCCTTTCTTTGAAGGAAACATGAATGCAGTGGTAGGGCTGAGCGATGCAGCCTGGGTGGTGCAGAGGGCTCTGCTGGCCTTCTGCCTTCTCTGTGAGGGCCCATGGGGTCTGCTTCCCGCTACACATCTCACCCAGGTCATGTTTTGCATACTCTGGATTTATGGATTTGCAGGGAATTTTGCTCAAAATCATGTAATTTCTTCAAAAGAAAGGGGTGAGAGCCACTTGCAACTCTCTTGGTTTATATATTGACAGGCATGTGCCATCTTTCATTTGTTTGCTAATTAACTTAAATTAACCAGCATAGAAGTAAGCAGGGAAGGAATTTACTTTAAAAACATTATGAAAATTTTGCAGAAGAGAAGCACCACTTCCTACATTTCCATTATTTTTCTTAATTTTTGTTTCAAGTTGACTTGAGCACTGTTCCCCCCGTTCCGCTGTTCATCTGGTGTAAGTAGATCTGCCCTTTCTAAAATATTGCCTATTTTCCCTCAAGGTTCTCCTCTGATTCTGGTTCCTTTTAAATGTCACTCTGCTGCTTAAGGCAGTAGTAGGTGGTCTGAGCTGAATGTTTGCTATTATCTGGCTTATACCTATAGTTATTTCCTGTGTCAGACCCTGACCTAGTAACCTTCTTCTCCTCCAAATGCCAAAGGTGATGTTTATCTTTAAATGCCTTGGTTGCCTAGGCAGAATTGCTATTAATCAGAACAGAAAAATTATGTTGGGCAATGAACTTTCTTCAGTTTAATACACCATATCTGTTGGCAGATAGTTTAAGCCTTAGGATCACCTTGATACCAGAGATATTTTTTGGCAAAACACATTGGTGCCATTGCAAGTTTCTACGGTTGTCAATATTTTAATCTGTTGCAGTTTTCTGTATGAATTCATTTTGAGGCTGTATTTTTGCTCACCACCTCAGCAGATTCATATTAGCAAATTAATATTTGTAGTAAATATTTTTGAAGACTGTGGGGAATTATAAAATGGTGAAATAAACATTTAACTCCTTTATACATAAACCAATGACTCACTGAAAACACTGTTTACATTTCCATTTGCCTATAAACTAAAGCTTGTTGCACAGAAAAATTTCATCTGTTTTACACACATAGAATTTGGGAGCAATACCTTACCAACATTATCTTCACATACACAAGTGAGTATTTTGATTCAGCATACATTTGAGTAATGATAGTGATTGCTGCACGCAGTTTCATGCAGGCAATATGCATGTAATGAAAAGTGCATTAGTATCTTGAAAACTAGTCAGTTAAGGATTAAAAATAGGCTAAGCACTACATGAGATCTGTTTATCTGTTTTTTAAATGCTTTTATCTACTTTACTGCAGTATGAAGGGCTAATAATAGAGGATGCTGAGTACATAGAAATCATGGTCCAGTTTGCTTAGTGCCCACTCCAAAGCCACTTGAAGCAGTAGGAGCCTTTGCATAGCAGACAAGCTGATAATAATTTTTTTTTGCCTTCAAACTCTAACTTACAGGAGCAGAAGTATTACTGCAAATCCTTTTTACTCTAGCCAGACAATCTATAAAGATCCTTGCATACATTATTAAAATACTACAATCTTCTATTTATTTATTTTTTTCTCCTAACAGGTCTCAAAACATTCTAAAAGCTGAAACCTCAATTTTGAAATTATTTTCATAGAAATCAACTCCCATTCACTCTTGGAGTCTTCAGACAAGAACAGGTGAAAGGATTATTGTCTGTAGAGCTCAGTCTAGGATCAGTGCATGGGTATACATGGTGTTTTGGAATAACAATATCATAGTTCTTTTTTTTCTAGTAACTAAATTTTTATCTGTTCTGAGAGACTGCCATAGCTCTGAATGTCTAGGCCTCAGTCGTGCAAATATAATCATTTAATTCCAGACCAGTTAAAATTAGCAAGTAAGGCAGGCAAGCCTCAGGCTGCTAAACACAAAGCAGTGAAGCTGATTACAGTACCTTTTATTTCTATGGACATTCATGTTCATTTTACTGGCTTTCCTACAAGCAAGCTGTGCCGTTTCTCGCATGTACCCAGCATCCTAGCCCAGGTTCATCTTGAGCTGCTTCAGACCCCTAACTGTGGCTCCCCCGGATGGAGAACAGCTGCCCTGGGCTCCTGCTGCAGTCAGTGAGAAGAGACAAGCATCCTGAGCGGGTGATTCATGGGCCACACCAAAGATCTGGATCGCTCCCATGGAGTGGCTCTCTCGCTCCACTGATTACAGAGGCAGGCGAGGGTAAATGGGTTCAGCGTGTAGGTGGTCAGCCAGGTGGAATGTATCCAGACCTGCTCCAGTGAGTCAGGAGGTGCAGTATCACAGCTGTTTCCAAATCCTTGACTCCAGACCTTTCTGCTTCATCTATGCCACATGAATTTCCTGAAAGCATTTTTTTTTTTTTTTAATGTGTAACTAAACAATGTTCAGCCTTCTTGCCCTGAACTTTTAACTTTAGGTAGACATATTTTGTTATATTCAAACAAAAACCTATTTAAAGATGTGCTGAAACCATTGTATTCACTTACTGTAGACTACCTTTGCATTAGACATTAGGGATATATTTCACTCAAGATTGAACTAATTGATACTTTTCTTTAGAAAGTCTTTCTAGCTCAGGGGGATTTCTGCCACTGTAGATCAATACAAAAAAAAAGACAACAGCTGCAACAATTCTGTGCTGCGAACTGCACAACTGAAGCTGAAGATAATCTGCAAACCTTTTCGAGTTCAGTGGGTTTCTGCTTGGGTGGGCATATAGATTTTTGGTTGTAGGAACAGCAGCTAAATTTAGAAAATATTTATGGCACTGACATAGGTGTGATGCCCATTAATATAAATACCATAAGTTCATCTGCTCTCTTAAAAGTTTTCTGCACATCTTCAGAGTTTTCTGGGTCTTGTGGAGACTGTTCTATCAGATGTAGTACATCCAACTGAAAACCCTCTGAGATTTCAGAGGTACTAATTCTGACCTGATTTACACCTGCATATGTCAGACATGTAAATCTGTACAATACAAATAACATGTCAATGTAAAGAACAGTGGCAAGCCATGGCTTCTAGCAGTCGCGACTTCTGTTGCCAAAGGGCTGACACATTTTCTAGTGCACTTATCTCTACATGCTGGCTTAGCCATTAATTACCTCCATCCTCTTTTCTATAGGCCACCACACAGTTTCTTGCCATCTCATCCCTTCTCCCCCAGGCAAAGAGGCTCTTCCGCTCAGCATCCTCTGGGTGCATTTGTTAGGGTAAAAGAATGGCCAAGCATCTACTGACAGAAGAATAATTGCTGCTGTCAGCAAAAATCCCGTCCTTTCAGCATGAAACGAGTGAGATGTGTTCAAAACACATTTTTCCAGTAAGGCAGCTGGGAAGGATGAGGAATAAGCACGGTGCTACAGGCCCAGCTCAGAATGGAGAGGCCTGTGGGCCGTGATATCCCTCAGGAGATGCAGTGCAGTGCGGGCAGGCCGGTGGCAGCAGGTGGCTCGCCTCAGCCGGCTGGCGAGGGCAGGAAAGGGCTGCTGCACTGCTCGGCTGGAATAAACACTGGGGCCTTGTCTACCACGTGACAGGAAAGACGAGCTTTTCTTTTTTTCTTTTTTTTTTTTTTCTTTTATTTTTCCCTCCCTGTTTTTTACCATCTTTTGTTTGAACTTCATCATGTGGTTTTGAGGCTGAGGGAGTGGCTGGATATCTAATCCAGGTCTCTGAACCAATGCCTTTGCTGCCAGCTGATTTAGTGCATGGCTCTTACTGAAGGCGTCTCCGAGCACAGTGCCCCGCTAAATGGCACGGGCGGGGAGCCAGCCCTCTCGCTGAACCAATAAAAGAGTCATCGTGCTCATTCAGTGAAAATACCCAGGCTGCTCACGCTTTCAATGTCGTATGGTATGTCTTGGGACACATGCCCAGGCGGAAGCAAAAAGGAAACTGTTTTTCTGGTACTACAAATAAATAGGAACACGAAGAAGTATTTTGGTGTTGTACAGGAAATAGAGTTGTCCTGACTTTATCCTGGGTATTTCATGTGTAATATGTGCAAGGCAGAGTGTTACACAAAGATCTGATGATTCAGTTGCACTTTGAAGCACTGATCCTACCTACGCTTGTCTGCCCTGGCCTATGTGGGCTCCATGCGGAGGTAGCAATGTGGTTTGGAAATCAGGCCTTCTAGATATTGCTGAGGTGTCTTAGAAATTTCTGCTGCATCTAAGGTCTAGGCTTTGAGCATAGCGTTCAGAAAGCAGAGTGCCTGACAAAGACATTTATGGTATGGCATGAGGGAGGCATATGCCTTGAATGGGATAGTCTGGATTCAAGTTCCTCCTGGACTAAGCCATCCTTTTGGGCACGAATAAATGCCTGGCTGTTTATACATGAGGAGATAGTACCTCCCTTTTGTATAAGACATTTCTATGTCATGTGAACTCTGTTCCGACCTGACGCTCTGGAGACTGAACCCATTTTTCAAGAAAGTGCCTAACCGCTAACATTTCCATCTCTCCTCTAAAAGTTGTGTACAGAGTAATACAAGACTTGGAGGTGACGAAGATCACGATGGCAACTCCTTTAGGCTGAGGAGAGTCCACAGGTGGCACCTCTTGCCTCCCAGATGGGAAGTCTGCCCACAGGTGAGATGAGCTGGGAAAGCTGAATGCAGGAGTGGCTGTGCCTCGTCAATAGATTGGTTGAAGTGAAGGTTAATGTATGGATGTCATTCATATTTATTCTCCTATTCAGAACTGCATGCTATATTCTTTCCGCTGCTTTCATAACGAAGCATGATTATAGTCAGTAGTTAGTAGAATGGTTTTGTTTTATTAACCTCTTAAAGGCAAAATGAATCTTAGTTTCAAAAGCAAAACCAACCACATCCCAAACTCAGAGAAAATGTAACGGCATCTTCCAGGATCTCTGTGAATCCAGAGGTTCATTTATGAATTTAATCCACTTAGCCTGTGTCTAAGAGCAATTCGTCTGACTGGATGTAGTGGCATGTTCAATTTCACAGAGACTGTCAGTTTGGTGCCTAAGGTGTTTAACCTTTTGCCCAAATTCTCCATTTGACTCATATATGAAATGAAAATCAAATCAGACCATATTCTTTCTATGGAAATTTATTAGTTTTCATTTTTCTTTATGTATGACAAGTTGAAGTAAAATATTGTCTGCTCATAAAGCTGTAAATTTCACTTTTTTTTTTTCCTGCTTTTTTTTTTTTTTCCTCTTGAAAACATTATTCTGCTGCTGCTGCTTGACAGCTCCTTAGATGGAAGTCCTCTTTGTCCACAGATCAAGTACAGCAGAAGTAATCAAGATAACAAGTGAGGAGTTCACCCTTCTGACATGCACTGTGCACCTCACCTGGAAGAACTTCCAGGACTTGCAACACTGATGAGGCACAGCCAGAACAAGCACCTTCAGTGCTTTTGAACTCTGACTCCCAAAGGACGAGGACAAAATAATGAGCACTGTCCTATCAGCAAAGGTATCCCGTGACTCCGTTGCCCTCACCACCACAGCTGACATACCTGAGGAATGTTTTCACAGGGTACAAAAATTCAGACCCAGCCTAGCAAGGGGAAAGGCACAACCTATGAGTCTGTGAAACAGAGGAGATCTCAGCACTGAGCACCAATTGCCTGTGCTGTCTCTCATATTTGGATCTCTGTCTCTGTGCAGGAACAGTTTATTCGTTGTCAATTGGTGGCAAAAAGACAATTTCATTACATACTTGGAAGTCTGTTGAAATTTGTAGCTCTTGTACTTTTTCAATTTCTTTTCCAAAAGTAATTATGGTCCTAATCCTACAAATTGTTCCCTTCTGAATAGCTATATTTCTGGATTCATTGAAGCAATTGAAGTGCAGAACCTTTGGCTAGAATTCTACACTCTCTGTTGTCAGTGGAAAAATTTTGCTTTGCCAGTAATAGCGAAACCTAAGTAATACTTGATCACAATCAATTGATGCTAGCTTAATTTAGCATCCTGTAATTGTTATGCCTGGACATTTTATTTAAAAATTCCACTGCTCATCATGTGATGGTTGTTCAGGCTCAACAGTTCAGCTGCAGAGGTCCTCATCTAGAAACATTTGGAGAATGATGGAAAAATAAGAAATTTTTCATATATCTTTACTCGTTTGTTTGTAAAATACATTTTTTTCTCCTCTTGGAATTAACCTGTAATAGACTTATTTACATTTTTATATTTCCTTCCTAAATATCGCATTATAGAGGAAGGAAAGAATTACCTGAAATGGTACTCTGAGAAGTAAGAAAATCCCATCTCTCCTCTTCCCCCTGTACATTTTTGTTCTACGTGTTTGTGACTGTGCTTAGGAAACTGGGTTAGATTTTCACTTGCATTTGAAGAGCTTAAGCATTTTTACTAGTGCTATGCTTAACTTTTCAAAAAGCTGGTCAAGCTGGCAGGGTAATGTTGTTTTCTTTATAAAATCAGTCACCACTTATGGTGTACAAGTGATATAATATTTGATGAATCGCATGCGACTTACAGGACAGTTTTGTTCATCCATTGAAGACACGGTTTGGGGCAATGGAACAGAAGCATTTCCCTGTGGAAGTGAGCTTAGAAATATAGAGATGATTACTTTCAAGGTAATCTTCAGGACCTAGTTTTAAGCGTTAAGTAACTACCTTTGTTTTATCCCAGAAAGCTTCATAAGCATGGCCCAGATTCCATGGTTAATTTTTCATTAATGCGAATTACATGAAAGAAACCCTCAGTGTGGGTTGAAACCTCAGTAACAGGTAGAAAGTGAAGGCAGAATGAAGAATGTTTTCTTTCCTCCCATCCATGATCATTTAAATAAGTTATACTGAAATCCAAGCTTACAAGCTCCTACATGTATCAATATAAATATATCAAAGCTTATAAGAGCATTAAGACATACTGAGACTATTGGACAACACAAGTTAATTTATAGCATTGGGTGGTTTCCTCCGAACTTGCACAACTGATTTTAACTTTTTTTTTTTTTTTTCTCCTATTTCTACATTGAAAAGACAGATCTCAGTATTTTTACAATTACACCTCAATTGTGTTAATTACACCTCAACTGAGTGTTAATTCTGTGCTAACCAGCATTTGGCAGAACTCGTGATTTGAATGTGCCTCATAATATTTGGCTTTTTCCTTAAAGTTCCAGTTCCCCGAGTCATGTGATAACAACACCAACTGCAAGAGAAAAAAAAATCTAGACCTCATGGCTGTGGAGGAAAGCTTAAAAAACCTGACCTGAATTCACCCCAAGGACTCAGATACCAAAGGGAAATTTTAAAAAGCGCAATGTAGCAAACTTGTAAAGATTTCTATACTTGCGGGAAGGAAGAGTGACTAATTAATGATTGTTTCTATTCCGTCCTAGATGTCGATACGTTGTGTTTACAAATTAGGTGTCACATAATCCAGTCACAAAGCTGCACGAGTTTCAGTGCAGGGACTCTTACTTTTTGGCATGACGTGCCTCTGTCTAACTGGCCCTCGATACTTTTCAGAGCTTTGTACTGTAAAAGCAAGAACAGGAACCAAAGTGCAAATGTTTTATTCATAGTAGTAACACAACTCTTTCACAGAGTTCAAAAAGAATATAGAAAAAGGATTTCTCTAAGCTTTGCCTAGAAATTTCAACCTTATTCAGGTGCATGGAAAAAGCTTTAAAAACACGATTATCTAGGAAGAGTGAAAACTATATAAGCGCATGTGGAAAACACATAAATGCTGTTTTGGAAAGAGCTCACACTAGGGGGGGAAAAAAAAAAAAACAACCAAAAAAAAAACCAACATTATTTTGTCAGTGTACCCGAGGCCTGTTTCCTGTGGGGAATGAGCCGTGCTGCCGAGGCTACGGCTGCCTGGCGGGGCCGTGCTGAGGACTGGGCAGGGCCGTGCCCTCCTCGCAGCCCCGGCCCGCAGGGCTGTGCCGACAAAACCTTCCCAGCCCAGCCCGAGCCAGCACACCCTGCACCTGGTACTGTGGAGGAAACTTCGGCACACTGTTTCCACGGTTGTTAACACCTCCTGTCCTCCGCGGGCAGGAGGAGCAAGGAGGTGCTGGCTCTTCTGGCCGCTTTACTCACGCCAGAGCCGTTAAGTTGCACAATTTCACCGGTTAAAACCATTGCCTCACAGCTCCGCGAGCTTAAGATTTAAGCACACAGCTCCACTGCCCAAGTTTTCTAAGGTCTGCTGCAAGCGCGCAGCTGGGGGCTGAGGGCAGGGCAGCAGGCCGAGGCGCTGGCGCTGGGGCAGGGCCCGGCTCCCGGCCAGCGGGCGATGCCGGCAG
>VXAV01004873.1:220561-233699 GCA_013399715.1 Alectura lathami | reverse complement strand
AATCTTCTCTTCTGCTGTTCCACAGTGGCTAGCCTTGAACTGTGCTCATGTGTTTATGTTCGTGTCTACTCAGGAAATGGGTTTTGAGGATGGTAGTGAAAATTTTAATGGAATATAATTTTGGTTGCATTTGAAATATGCTGTGACTTTTTGTTGGGTGCAAACGAGTAAGAACAGTCAACATCTTTTCCTGTAGTTCATTTTTACGGATGTTTAGCAGTAGTATTTGGAATTAAACTTGTATGAGGCGCTCTAAGATGCTGTGATGAAAAGATCCTTATGCTCCCAGAATCAGGCGTGGTCAGATATATCTTCAGGACAGATTTTATACAAGTGCCATCAATGATGTGGCTAAAAGCTTGAAAATGTTGATATTTATCTCTGTTTGCTTTTGTTAAGAGGAGGGGGAAAAAAATCCTCTTGGGGGGAAAAAAGTGTTTTCCATTTGCCACAGCAGTAAAAAGGGCAGCCTTTCATTTTTCTCTGTAGAACAGCCTCTGTTTGGGTATGCTCTGAGCCGCGCTGTGTCTGCCTCACCCCTGTCGCCGGTACATGGTATAGTTAGTTATCCAATTCCATTTGGCATCTAATTGTCTAAAAATATTCTGCTTGCTTTCTTTTTTCTTAGATCCTGCCTCCCACATATATATACACACCAGATTTGGTCCTGTTGAATTCAAATGTTTTGTAGAGAAACACTGCGTTTGAAAACATGCATACATTCTTTTTAAAGAACTGCAGGGTAGAATATCTGGGGAAAGTGAGTAAAGAATGTACACCACACGTTAACAAACTGTTTACTGTAGAAAGAAGTGTTGTTTTTTCTCACCTCAAATTTACAGAACAGCACTCAGCATAGGTATATAATTATGTAAGCTTAAGTAGATGATTAATTTTCACAGTTTAAAAACAAAATACAGCAAAATGTCTCAGGAGATGCAGTTTAAACAAAGAATTTGTGTGTCAACCTGCACGGAGTTTGGCTGGCTGTCTGTATGGTTGAAAGGCTTAACTACAAATGCTCGTGTAAACAAACTGCCTTGCAGCTGTGTGAAGTTTAACAATCGTTGTCTTCTCAAAGTTGACGATTTCCTGTAATGAGAAATGGTATTTATTTTGACCTACTTGGAAAGGAATTTTGGCTACCCAAATCCTCATTGTAAATGGCAAAACTTCCTTTAATGTGGAGAGGGTTCATTCGGTGAAGAGGATTGTAAGTTTCTGTTGTTTTAGTGGTACTGGTTATCTCAGTGAACAGCAACCGACTTGATTGGTCTGTTTTTTTAAAAACTGCATATGAGTTTTCAAGTGTGATCCTTAAATGAAAGAACTTCTGACTTGATCAGTGGCAGGGTTTGAATTGTTGATTTGTGGGTTCTCAAATGCCTGTCACAAAAATTATGTAGCAGTATCTACTTTTGCCAACAGTGTCATAGTTTAAACTCATTTTCTCTGCACTTCTATCCATAAATAGGAAATCTGATAGTTGAAATGGTGTTTTGCACCTAAATTCTGTTACTAGCTGTTTTTCACTGTGGTTTGTGAATGAATAGGGTTTGTGGATTTACTGTTCCCAATGGGAACCTGTACTCTGGGTAATGTAATGTTCTTTATGGTTCTGTGAAGTCATATTTCAAGTCCTTACTGACAGCCCGCACTTTAATCTCTTGCTTCTACCAAGGCTACCTCTTGCATCTTAAACTGCAAGCACATAAATGAAAGGAACCTTTGACCCAATTCAAAGACTGTTTAGAGATCTGAATGGGATTCTGCTGTGTGAAGAGTCACCTGTAGTACTAGGAGTTCCTCAGATAATCTAAGCTTCATGGATATGGTGGTGAATCTACACCTTAGAGACCATGGCTGGAAGAGCAGAATGTGTATGGAGAGCAGTCTTTCAGACCTTGGGTATATGGGTGAATCTGGCTGGGGTCTTCACATGCTTATGCATGTTTTAGGGAAACATCTAAATTTAGAATCTCTCCTCAAAGCTCTTTCTATTTGCTGTATTCGTTTTAGATGAATGACTGAAATTTGGCTTAGATCATTTCAGGGATGCCTTGGGATGGTGCTTCTTTCCCATTCACCTTGGGAAGGTGAATCTTTTATTTCTAGACTAATATTTTTCATCCAGCGTTACCTCTTTTACATAGTTCATGGGATGTTTCTGAAGGTCGTTACATTCTTTGTTAGCTTTGTGTTGAAGAACATGGGGCAGGTGCATCTAGTAATTTATTCAGTTTAGAACATGCAGCTTGAGTTTTCAGCGTGTCTTCTGAGGGTGTGGTTCAACAATGTTATCTTTTGAAAATCTGAGCCTTAGTTTCAAAGAAATAGGGAATTAGGTCTTGTAAGGTGGAAATTTAAAAAGCTTTTTAGGGTTTTAGCTTTCAGTGTTTGTCCATGCAGGAAAGAAGCTGCCCTGCCCCTGATTCCTTGTAACTTTAGAGGCTGCATAATGTTTCTGTATTCTGTGTAAGGTTTATAAAAGGTTGTCCTGGGAGGTGGTAGAGGAGAAATGGGCCAAGCTTGTCTTTTCTCTCAACAGCGCAAGGCCTCAGGGTTTCCTGGCTGCATCATCTTGACAGTGAGGAGCAGGAGCTTCTTCCTCTTCGCAGACCAGGCTCCTCACCAATCCATCTTTTGCTCCAGCCTCTGTTATTGGTTGCAGCACTTTAACAGGCTGTCGTCTTTTCTCCTCTTGTCCTTCCTTGCCATTTAGTGTTACTCATATCCCTGGCTGTGATGTAACATTTTTGGGGGATTCAGGTGGTTAAGAAGTTTGATGGAACTGCTTGTTTTGAATATCTTCTGTGCAGTCAAAATAAACAACTATTTAAAAAGCTTAAAAAACCAACTTTGACAGTCTGTGTTACTGGGCTAAGCTTTTGTGTTTAAATATCAGACATGTCTGTTTAGAAGACCTGAGATTATACCCTTTTTGAACAGGCTTCAGAGTAGCTTTTATTTGCAAAAATCAAGTCAGCTTTTCCATGGAAAGGTCCTATTGCCTTCAAACCTAATATTGCAGGTTTGCGTATTTAGCTTTAGTCAGTAGATTCACTTAGCATGTAAACTGGGTGACTGAATACAAGGAAATAGAAAAATAAAATGTAAAGGGCCTGCAAGCTGGGTTACGTGCTGAAGGCATCTATCTGTCCTCATTGAGTATGACGTGCTTAAACAGGTTTGAAACTATAAAACTGAACTGTTCATCAGTTGGCTATATATATGTGTATGTATATGTAATAGCAGGGCAGTGAGGGGGAATTCATGTTGATGCTTGTTTAACAAGGGTGTATTGGCCAGCCTTGTGCAGGTATTCCCAAGCACCGTGTGAAAAACGCACTTTGCAGCGGCTGGCCACAGAGCTGAGCCCGACCACTAGAGGCCAGGACTAATGGCTGGAATAGGGCAGGGCAGTGCCTCAGCTTCTGCTTACAGGTTTTGCAAGCAGAGACATCCTGTCTCTGAAATAATCATGCATGAAGGATCTTGTTCTGGGTCTATTTCTGGGAGAAAAAAAAAAAAATAACCCAACAAATTATTATTCACGTGAGGATTAAGATGCTGAAATTCTTTACTTAGGGTTAAGCGATATTTAATTCTTAAGTCATAGGAATTTAATATTAGTGTCAGCTGAGCAAGAATTTTGCTGTTCCTTATGAGTGCAGCATGTTTGGAGTCGATGTACAGAAAGAAAATAGGCGTTTTTTTCTTGCCCAAGGAAACTGACAGTTCAGTAGTGTTTGTAACTTGTTACGGCTTTTGTAGTAGTTGCTCAGCATCCGGAATGGAGGGTCCCACAAAAAGTACTGAACTTCTGTTAGATTTTTCTCAGATACCTTGCAGTTACTGTACAGTTTGGCATTTTTGAGAAATACTATCGGTTGTCAAATCCTGTACAGGATCCCAGGAGATCTCGACCAACTTTTACATGGAGAGGAAAAATTTAAATGAAATCTCTATAGTGTCATACTAAATACTGAGACTGGTTTTGCCCCGTATCTTGTCAAACTGGTAAAGCAAGATTCTTCCCCTTAATTAAGTACAACTGTATTCTCCTTTTGCTATAGTGGATATGGGTGTGGGCAAGTTTTTTACTGACATGGACTCCAAAAATGGAGATGCCTAGAGCTACAACTAAGAAGTTGTCCTACTACTCACTGTATTAGTTACTAATGAAAATAGACCAGGCTAGGGGTGCAGGAATGTGGTTATTCACACAGTGAAACCCTTTGAATTCACTGGTTCAGGCTGTACCTGAGAGGCATTTGTTCTTCTGTCACCCCCCAAATGTTTTTCAGTGTTTCTGTGTTAAGGTAAACTCTTCTTCTGGAATATGAATACTGGGACTTGCACAGTGTTGAGAAGGGTCACTGTATTGTTGGCCAGTCTACACAAAGTAGCCAAACATGCTCTGAGTTTAGAAGCTTGCTCCTCCACGATGACTGGAGCTTTCCTAATGCATATTCAACTGATTTTGTACATTTATGCTGAGGGCAGTGAGGCACTGGCACAGGCTGCCCAGAGTTGCTGTGGGTGCCCCATCCCTGAAGATGCTCAAGGCCAGGCTGGATGGGCCCTGGGCAGCCTGATCCCGTGGGTGGCAGCCAGCCCAGGGCAGGGGGTGGAACTGAGTGGGCTTTGAGGCCCCTTCTAACCCAAGCTGTTCTGTGCTTTCTCGGAGCTGGACAAGCTGTGGATGGTTCAGAGTACATCCCTCATACCTGCCCTTTCAGGGCACGTGCTTGGGTATCCACGAGCAGCGAAGGTGGAACTCTGCGGAACCACTACAAGGAAAAGATCCTAGCCACAGGATGGAAGAAAGCTTTTTGCCACCATTGCATATGAATAGATGCTGAGTTTTTGAGGATAGCTTTTGCATTTCCCATGCTTGCTGCTAAGTGGCTGTTACCTTACAACTGTTGTAACTGTTCTACTTCTGGACTTCTTTGCTCTGAAGATTCGCAATGTTGCTTCAGTAGGGGCAATGTTTTGCAAGTGTTTTACAAAGGCAAGGGAAAAAAATAGCTTAAAACTTGGGTTTGTAGTTAGTGTTCGTTTTTTTCTTTTCCTGTCTCTTCTTAATGAGTACTGCTGAGCCCTAAGTCACAGAGTTTTCTCCCCCCAGTATTGAGTATTAGGAAAAAGCCTTTAGGGGTGGGGTGGAATTACTTTGCAGCTGTTTGGTGATTCAGTATGTAATCTTTGATAGCATCTGTAGCTTTAAAAGTAGTTTAAAAGTCTCTGTTAAAAAAGGTTGTGCTGAGAATAGGTGGTGCCTGCTTGAGCTGACTGAAAATAGACTGTGTGATCCACCATACTTTGAACAGGCCACAGATGCTGGCAATGATTTGTTAAGGTTGATGAAGAGATTATGCAGCTACTTGAAGAAAACATGGATTCTTAATCTGTCATATCAAAGACTATTTGCCTTGCAGGAAGGTGCTTAGCAAATTGCAAGTATAGACCTAAACCAGGAGTAACTGGGTGATAGTTTTGGACCTGTTTAAACACCCTTGTATTCTTGTTGCTGAATTTCACAGACTTAAAAAGAGGTGAGTTTAGCACTGAAGAAAACAGGATGCTGCTGTGGCTTAGTTCTGACATCAGGCATATTACTGGCAACCAGCCTTGTGGATGGCGTTCCCTGTGTCCATGACTGTTGTACACACTGCAGTGCATCTAGGTCTGAGTAATGGTGGAGCCTGGGAGGTGCTCAGAGACCAGTATGTGTACCTTGCACTGTAAGATGCTGCTAGAACTGGTGTTGGCTGTCCAGTGATGTACCAAGCTACATTTTTGCACTAGGCTTTGCCCTTAATCTCATTTGTAACAGTGATCACTTGCATGATTTAGAAAAAAAAATCAGTAGTATAGGTGGTAATGATATCTTGGGTAATGATATACTGGCTGCTCTTAATGAGTTGAGTGTAGGTGGTTCCTGTTTGCCTGTCCTCAACCTACGTGTCAGTCTGTGTGCTAGGGCTTACAGGCTCGCTTTCCAAAGAGTGTGGGGGAAGTTTGGTGTTGATCAGTGTGGTGAAAGGAAGACCTCAGATCGTTCAGGGGGGTCAAAGATTCAGATATGTTTGGGTTTCAGTATTTTTACACTTCCATGCCCCAATAGGAAATGTCTGTCAGAAATGTTGTTCAGGGAGAAAGGAACTTTAGAAGGGAGAGCATGGAACTGATGTGCTGCTGCCTCCCTTTTCTGTTAGTTCTGTATTCCGCTTGCAAAGCTGCCAAACTCCATCCGTCTCCATTTTTCTTGCACTTCAGCATGCGGCACTTGAAGTCCAAGTCCAGATGTGGTGCTTTGTAGTTCATGCTCAATGAATACTGCACGCAAGTGTGAGCAAGTCAGTCAAGACAGTAACTGGAAACCTATTTATTGCCACAGAGATTCGGTTTTACACTGAACTTTCCCGTTTTGCTCCTGGGCATATGTTTGGTACCTGCTGGTTGTGAGTTAGAGTTCTTCTGCATGTTGCTTTCTGTCAAGTGCTAGACACTGGTCCTGCTTTCAGCTCCAGAGTGGACTGGGAGCAATGTGTTTTATTCCAGAGCAGTACAATTACACAACTCTAAACATTTTAAAGCTAAATTATGTATTTAGGATTGAGCATCATTAATGACAAAGCCCAGGTGGGTCAATCCAAGAAGTAAAGTTCAAGAATACTGTGCTGAAAAAGAGGGCTGGCATGATGGAAGGTAAGATGGACGTTAATGAGCTTTAATGTAAGATTTCCTTCATGTTGGTAACTACCCATTAGCGTTCAGCATTTTCATGCAGTACTGCTGTTTTTGCTAGAGGTGGAAAAATAGCTTTTGATTCAAGGAAAATGTAAACTCCTAAGAGTTGATCGAAGGTGATGTTAAACATTTTAAACTATCTCAATGCCAGTGGTTGGAATGTGAGAAAATTTTTATTGCACCTGTGTTTTAGTAGTAGGGTTTGTTTTTTGGACTACAAAACCTCTTATGCATAAAAACGAAAATAGGAAAAAGAAGAAGGAAAGGAAGGTTGATGTTAGAAATGTAATGTTTACTGCACTATTCTCACTTGCAGGTAGGTTTTCAGCTACACCAAGCGTGAAAAAACCTTTTAACCCTCAAAGTGAAGAGTCTGGCATAACCATGTCTTACTATTGCTTTAAGTATTTTCATATGTTCTGTTTATATTTTACCTTTTATTTATTTGTTGTTTCAGAACAAAATTAACTTTTTTCATAGAACTGATTTTTCTAAGGTTTGGAAGAATTTTTATGTTTCCAGGTTAGAAAATCCAGCTGTTTGAAGTGTATTGGAAAGTAATTTTATTATGTGAAAATCAATGTTTTTTTTTTTTTTTTTTTACATTCTAATTTTGTCTTTCCCATTAGCACATGCCACAGATAAAGGTAGAAAGCGATCTGACTTAGTACACTGAACTGGCACAGCACTGTTTGTGTTGGTTGATGTTTTTTCTGGATTTCTGCTGTTAGTATGTAGCTGTTTTCCTGGAAGGCAGGATTCAATGATTAAAACAGTGCTTTTGTGTTGTAACCCTATTCTGGAATTATTTAATAATCCTGACAGCTGAAAAAGCTGAACAAGTGTGAGTCAATAGCTGCAAAAACTTGCTTGCTTTCACTAGGCACTTCCAGATCCTATTAAACATTTACACATCTTAAAACCTGGTATGCTGGGGCATTGGCCACTGTTGCTATCTACAGCCCTTAAATTTAAATGGGGTGACTATTACATATACTGTTAAGCTTAGGTATTTAGGTTTGCTTTGATTGTGTATGACATTTCTCATTTCCATTCATGTGCTATTTGGAATAAGTGTAGATTGTATGTAATATAAATAACACAATGTAAATTTCTCAGATTACCTCGGTTTCTCATGCCTTGCGACCTGTATTTTTGCCCTGCTGATCTTTTTATGATCTTCTCAGCTTATTGAATTCTTGAATTGGTTGTCTGATATGCAGACTACAGAACAGAGTGCTCACAGGAAAACAAAATGTTGCTTAAAGATTAAACAGATTAATTTCACTTGCCTATTTATGGCAGAGTTGTTCCTAAAGATGCAACAGTTGCACCTTCATTCCATTACCAGAAGACAGTACTTTTAATTCACCAAGAAAATTTTACATATTAAAAGGATATTTATTTTTTCTTAGATCTTTTGAATTAGTTTTCTAGTTATCTTGTTGCCTTTAATCCATGAATCCTTATATGCGTGACTGGTGTTCGTGCTTTGTGGAAAAAGGTTTTTTGTTTAATCCCAAGCAACCTTACTGCTCTCTGCTGTGACAGTAGCAAAGGCATCACTAACACACAGCTCATGTTGTTAGACTCATGGGGATTACATCTGTTTCTTTGAATCTTTCCCCAACCGAAATGTCTTTCCTGTCAAGTAGCGTTTGTTGGTTTGCAATGTACTGTCTGTGGAACTATAAATCCTACTTATAATAAACATGAAAACCTGCTCCCTGAAAGCTGTGATGTTCCCGGACCATCGTCTCATAAGTAATCGAGTGTCAGATCAGGTGTCGGAATTCTACAGACTTGACAGCTAGGCATCAGCTGGTGCAGCGTGTGGAAGGATGTTTGTTGTGGCCTGTGCAGCACGTAAGGGTTGAAGGTCAGTTCTGCTTGATGTGGCAGAAGTGCTGTTGCTTTAAAAGCTCACGGAGTTTGTGGACAAACTCCAGAAAACGTATTACTGACGGACAGCAAAGTTGCTTTCACTGACTAGGGTTTTTTTGCTAACCGTTTTCATTTCTGGCAGTAAGAGTGTCGTATTTGGAATGATTCAGGTTCAGAAAGTTACTTTCCTGAGTAAGCATTCCAGTTTAGTATGTGGGTTTTTGCCAGTATGTTCTGTTCAGCAGGGGATATTTATCTAGTATATTTGGCACTCTGTTTCTTGCAGTAAGTGCTCTGAAGTGCTTATTCTGGGTTCCATTCTTGTCAGTTTTCAGAGCAGGGTATTTATTATTTAGATTGCAACTAGAAGCAGAGCAGAACTTAGTTCTAAAGTTCTCAGTCTTCTCCTGAAGTACAGAATAGATAATATAGCTTTTTGGAGAAGCAGAAATGTTTTTGAAGATTTTTCTTGTTTTCTGTATTTTCTTCTGTACATTCATTTAGTGCCAAATAAGAAATTGCGACAATTCAAAGTTTTTTGAGATGGTGAAGTTGCAGATAGTTCCTTTTGAACTGCTTGAGGAAATCACAAATTGTCTGCTGCTGAAGAGAGTTATTAAAACTAGAAAGGATGTCTTCTGGCAGCACTGACTGAAACTAGGGACACTCGAGTGTTCTTTGTAAGGCAGCTGATGGGACTCAAAGCAAATACATTTTATAAAAACAAACAGCAATGGATGTATTACGCAATGCTAGAAATACGTGTCAGGCTGTTTATGGAGCAGCAATAAAAATGCCTGTGTGCATTGTTCTTTTTGGGTCATCTGACAGGGTGATGGTTCATGTCAGAATTAGGATATATTTGTGCTACGATTTATATTTGCACAGGAGTGTGCAGCAGAATAGAACTGTCTGTGTTAAAATCATTTGAAGGGTGAATAGCCTTCCTGTGAAATGTACAGTGTTTCTCTGAAGGTGGAACTCATACTTGTCTTAAGCAGCATTAATGCTGTGTGGTGATCCTAAGGTGAGGAAAGATGAGGAAACAGTACCTGGTAGTCCTTACTGCTTGCTTTATCCTGTCCTCAAGACCTGAGGTGTAGAGCTCTCCATGTCAGCCCAGTATCCTTACACAATGTCCATGCTTGTGGATTTTGATGTGGGCACTTGGAGGCTTTTCAGTTTGTTTTGAGAAGGGGGGAAAAAAAAAACCCAGAAAACAAGTTCAAGTCAAGCTCCTTTGGAATTCTTAGTACTTTGTGTAGTTTCAGTACTACTTGAAATCAGTTGATTGTGTAATCCCCAAAGATAAGTGGGGTGGGCCTGTGAAGAACTGCACCTTTGGAACCTCCTCTGGGTTTACCTGTGCTTGTACTGGAGCAAGAGACACATGCTGTCAGCTGCCTGGGAGTCGTGGAAAGTCCCCAGGGGGGAGGATATCAAAGGTGCAGCAGGAGGGTGAGTTCTGTAGGCAGAGCTCACAGCAGTCTGAAGTTCTTTGGCTGCTGTGAAGCTTGAGGAGGACTTTTCCTTTCTTGGTTTACTTGGCACTCAATCTTATAAATTTTGTAGCTGTTTGAATGTGCAAGACATCTTAAGCTTTTACTTGATCTGCAGCTGCTGTCTACCAAGCAGTGTATCTTACAAGGTTTGGAAAACTTAAAGAAACGATATACAAGTGCAATAGGGACAGGTTTTCCTCTTTGCTTAACCGGGGTACCCTAACTAAGGTAATTACCTTGAGAGAGAAAGTTTTCAGAGTACTCTTCAAATGCCTTTTATTGTTACCATTGACTTTATAATAGTGTCAAGTGTTTGAACTTAAGCCTGCTTAGCATGACTGTGCAATTGCTTTGGCTTTAGACATCTGAAATGAATGCCTAGAGAAATTGTGTTAAGTGATCGAATGAATCCGCTCTCACTGTGTCCCAGTATTTGATGCACCTATTTCTGTCTTTTTTTTTTCAGGAATTTGCAGCGCTTACAAAAGAGCTGAATGTATGCAGGGAGCAGCTGCTTGAAAGGGAAGAAGAAATCGCTGAACTGAAAGCAGAAAGAAATAATACAAGGGTTAGTTCCTTATCTTCTCTCCAAGATTACCCTTTTTGAAGCATCCAAGTACATGGAGAAAAACACTGAATGTTGAAAAGCTAAATGTTTTCTTACCTTGATGCTTGCACATGAATTTCCCTGGAGATGTGAACGTGTATTAACAAAGTTTGGAAGCTTATGCACAGCTCCAAATATTGCTGTGCAGAATCATGAAAAGACATGGAAGACTGCAGTGCTAGCTGTCATTCAGCTCTCTGCTAGTTATAGTTTTGAAACTATACAACGCTCAGGATTAGAGGAGTGGACTGGGCAAGCTGTTGTGGTCTGTTTCAGGAGTTTACGCAGCTGCCAGCAGAGCAGTTGTTCTTCTCTTCAGAGTATTCCCTACATATGTGTTCCTCACAAGCGTATGGGTGGAAATCAGATTGGTGGAAGAACTGGAAAGGCCCAGTTAAGTAGAAACCTTATTTAAAAACTAGGCAGAGAGTAGGGAATATGTTAGCTCTGATACATGACTTCTAATATGGGTGAAATGTTGAAAATGTCTTTACACCTGATGTAATAGTTGTTGGCTATATTCAGGTTGGAAGTTTAGAACTCAAAATCTGGTGTTTTACAAGGCAAAGCTTTCTGCAGCTTTGCAGAATAAGAATAAAGATTGTTGCTTTTTGTTTTAGCTATTACTGGAACATTTGGAGTGTCTTGTCTCCAGACATGAGCGATCTCTCAGAATGACTGTTGTGAAGAGACAGGCACAGTCTCCAGCAGGAGTTTCTAGTGAAGTAGAAGTTCTCAAAGCACTAAAATCTTTATTTGAACACCATAAAGCCCTTGATGAAAAGGTAATGAAATATGCTAGCTAGCATCCTCTAATCCTGTCTCCTCTGTATGGACCATACAGTTGTTTGTACTGAAGTTGTAGAAAACAGGTTCTCTGATATTTTCTCTGTGTGAAGATGGTGGCTGTGCTGTAACTACTTTTGTAACTGCACTCCCAAATGAATATGTTGCACTGCAGCACTGTGCTGTAGTTAATTCCAGTATTCCATTAACTGTGCTAGTGTTGCACCCAAAGCACACTTGGTTTACATATTTGTTGTAGGAATGCATAGATTTACCTACCTGAATAACATCAGGATTTAGCTTTTTGGTTATGAAGTACCGGGAGTGGACTAGAGAGAACATGAGGAAAGGAATCTGCCTTTACTGTGATATAAAATAAAGCTGAATTAAAGGAGCTCCGCCCTTCAGTTGCACCTGATGGTAGCAGCAGGCTTCGCAAGTGGTAAAACTTACTCTGAATTTTGCTGCCAACTCATAGTTTAATAAACAACTTTTGTGACCTTGTATACAAAGTCTTACAAATTATTGTAAGGAGAATTCTGTCCCTTCCTCCTTGTTGTAAATAAGCAAAAGCATGCATGCTTTGTGCCTTACAAAAGGAGAGGCAAATTCTGGGTGTGTTTAGTTCTTGCCTAAATGTACAGGTCATGTTGAGATATAAATTTGCTTACGACAAAAAAATAAAAAGCTAGATTTTAAGATGAACGTTGTTTATCCAGAAAGTTGTTCCTTTTTGTAGTGTCTGTTGTAACTACTGACTCAAGATTAAGCTGATCTCTAAATGTAGTGGAAATAAAGCATTATTTATTAGCTGAAAGAGCATCGTGATGTGTGAAATTGATTTCTTGATTTCAGTGATACCAAAGTATTTGACTCTTTCAGGTAAGAGAGAGGTTACGAGTAGCACTTGAAAGATGTAGCTTATTGGAAGAAGAACTAGGTACTACGCATAAAGAGGTAGGTTTTGGTTCAAGAGAAGTTTTCGGCTATGCATTGTGCATGTTCAGTCAATATTTATACAGTTATTTATGCAGTTAAAGTTTCACTTCTGTTTTCTTAGTTATCCCCCATTTGGTAAAAATTATAGTTTTTGACTCCATAACTTTAAAAGATCAGGAAAGGAGGAAAAAAGCCCTAAACAACAAACAACTAAAACAGCAAAAAGTTCTTATGGCTTGAAAATATGAACTTTTAGAGTGCAGTGGCATAATTTTTGGGTTCCTGTGCCATATTTTCTTAATACATACCTTGCAGTAAAATCAGTGATTGTTGTTTTTCTCCTTTGCTTTTGCAGCTGTTCCTTATATTATTATTGAGATGGAAATTGGCTTGAAACTTACATAAGCTTTTTTTCTTTTAGTTAATGATTCTGAAAGAGCAAAATAATCAGAAAAAAACAATTCCAGATGGGATGCTGGATATAAATCATGAACAAGAAAATACACCAACTACGAATGGGAAGGTAGAGCTATTTACTTTTTCAGCTGATGTCTGATTTTTTTTTTTTTTAAAGATTAAGTATTTTAATTTCAAACCATAATGAAAGATTTTGAGCAAAGATTTAATCAAAAAGCCTGTTATCTGTTAAAAGTTCAGTTTT
>VXAV01004873.1:188716-215703 GCA_013399715.1 Alectura lathami | reverse complement strand
CTCCTGGGAACTCTGCTGTTAAAGATGCTAAAGTATTGGAACTTACCACCAAGCTTAGGAAGGTAGAATTTGTATATTGGTCTTTGTTTCTGCTTGCTGCTTTCTGCTTTGTCATGGTTAATAACAAAAGATCATAATGTCTAGGCTAGTGAGGAAAAGTTGAGAATGCATTTCGTTTTGATTTTTGTTGTTTGTTTTTGGGGGATTTGAATGAACTTTTGCTCTTGCAAACTCATCTGCAAATGAATTGATTCACAGTATTTAGTGGGGAGAGGCTTTGTTTTGTTGTTTAAAATGCAGACTCTCACTAGGTGCTTCTAGTGACAGAAGGGCATCAGTTTGCATTGCATATTACCATAAATGGCAGTTGCACTAAGCATGTTAGGTACATGGTTGTGCTTCAATGTTTTTATGCTTCTGAAAGTTTTTTTCTAAAAAAGTTCTAATTCTGTTTTTAAATTGACAGGCTGAAGAGAGACATGGCAATATAGAAGAACGACTGAGGCAGATGGAGGCACAGTTGGAAGAAAAGAATCAAGAACTGCAAAGGGTACCGTACATATTTTTGACACAGAAACAAAGCTGAAAGTCTGATTTCTTTCATGGTTGTCTACCATTCAGCAAAGCTGCTTTTGTCTCGTCTCTAAAATAAGCCAGAGTTTAGGTTGGCTCATAGTGGGAGATTTCGTAGGATCATAGAACCATTAAGTTTGGGAAATCATTAAGGTTGGAAGATCATCTAGTCTAACCATCAACCCATCTCCACTGTGCCCACTAAACCATGTCCCCAAGTGCCACATCCACATGTTTCTTTGAATGCCTCCAGGGAAGGAGACTTCACCACCTCCCTGGGCAGGCTGTGCCAACCCCTGACTACTCTCTCAGAGAAGTTTTTCCTGACATCCAACCTGAACCTCCCCTAGGGCAGCCTGAGGCCGTTACATCTTGTCCATCACTTCTTACGTGGGAGAAGAGGTTGACCCCCACCTCACTACAGCCTCCTTTCAGGTAGTTGTAGAGAGCAATAAGGTCTCCCCTGAGTCTCCTCTTCTCCAGACTGATCAGCCCCAGTTCCCTCAGCTGCTCCCCATCATTTAGTGTCCCTTATACTGCCTTAGAGAGTCATGGAAGGTACATGCAGTATTCCTTACGCCTTTGGAAAAAATACTTCTATTAAAGAAAAAAAAAATGGCATTAAAGAAAGTATACTGTTTTACAACCTGGAAATTATTATAGACATTGGAAGTTCCAAGTTATTTCAGTAACTTCATCGTAAGAATTTTATTTTTCTTGTATATCTTAGGCTCGACAGAGAGAGAAGATGAATGAAGAGCATAATAAACGCTTGTCAGAAACTGTGGATAAGCTTCTCTCTGAATCTAATGAAAGGCTTCAGCTTCATCTCAAGGAAAGGATGGCTGCCTTGGAAGATAAGGTAACCTTAAGTCACATTCCAGCATATTTATTAATTAGATATTCAATGTTCGGTAGTGATTTGTATGTTCTGTAATGTGTGCATAACTTCAGTAAATAAATAAGAAATCCTTATTAATAAAATGGTTTCTGTTGAGGGACGTTTCCAATGTGGATTTTGAAAATACATTCTTAAATTCCTTTCTTTTTGGGGAGGTGGGCTGGGCATCAAACTAGCATTGAGACACATCTTTAGGAAGCTTTATCTTTTCCTTTTTTGACTGGTGTAGACAGCATAAATAGGCTTGTCTGGTGTAATACAGGAAGTCTGAAGATTTAGAGCTTGAACTTTGACCTTTTCAGTTCAGATTCTTTTTATTTCCCACAGCATTTGTCTGCATTGGTTACCCTGGATCATTGCGGGATTCTTGCAAGTTGAAACAGACTTGTGATTTTTTTTTTTTTTCTCAGATGGATGAGTTACATGAATGTAATGGAACTGCTCCTTGTGTTGTCAGTGCACATCTCAGAGCCTTCTATATTCAGTCCAACTTTTAAACTGTGATGTTTGCCCTTTTTTTCCTTTCTGTTTTTGGAGCCACGTCCTTATAAATTTTTCTTCCATGCCTGTCTTTAAGGATTCCCTTATTCTGTGTCAAAAAAAAAAAAAAAATCAGTGCCTTTTACCAGTAGCACTTTAAGTTTGAATTGCTTTGTCTGAATTAAAAAACAGTTAATTTCTTTTACTGGATGCTGGGGAAATGCCTCATTGAAGGCTGAGTGACTTACAACGATGTATTCAGACTTCAGTAGGTGTTTACTTTCTCATGGGTTCATGTCAACACAGTTCTCATCCCTAAAGCATCTGTCTTCTGAGAATTCTAGAACTGCCCTCACCTCAGGTCATTAAAGATTTAGTTTTTCCTTTTTCTTGCTTTAGCATTCTGGGAGGTAAGAACAATCAGGTAGTGTAGTACAAATGTAAGTCCTACCGGTTTTTGTCCTTCGAGTTAATGATAAAATTAATGATAAAAGCATCAGAATGATTTCAGTTGGAAGGGACCTTAAAGATCATCTGGTTCCAACCCCTGCCATGGACAGGGAGGTCAGTCACCTGGCATCGAAGGTTGCAAACTTCTTCCTTGCAGGTTTTAATTAATGTTACGGGTTTTAAGATCACCAGCTGCTACTGTACTTCTAAATTTCTTGTTACAGGCCTTACCAGTAAGGCTGCTCTAACAGTCTTTTTATAAATTCAATTTCTGACAAGCAGCTGGCTGGTTTTTTTTATGGTTGGAAGGGATGCTTTAGTGTTAACCCTAACCTTCCTTTATCCCTCAAACCGTAACTATATTCATGAATAATAAGAAAAATTTAGTTCTCCTTCACAGTAAGTAACAGCTGTATTCTCTCAGTGGCTTCCAGTTCATTCTTTTATGATAAATTGGGAGGAAACATGTAAAATTTCAAGACTTTCTTCTGATCATTGAGGCTCTTTTCTCAGAATGATTTGTTTGTTCACTTGTGAAACTTTATTACGGGTTTAAGATGCAAATAATGGTGTTACTCACCTAAAGGAAATGTGTTTAGCAGAACTTTTTGGCAACATTAGAAGGGAGAGCCTTTGATTAGTATCACTTACTGTAGTCACATGGTAGCTGAAAATCTCGATTGTTGTAGCTCTCAGATGATTCTTAGTCTGAATTTGGAAACTGCTTTGAGCAAACAGATTGTAGTAGTTGTAAGTGTCTGTATTGGAGTTCTGTGGAAGTTGTGATATAATTGTAAAGAAAACAGCTCTTGTAGTAATTTTGTTGATCAGGCAAGTGACAACAAAATGAAAGTCCAATGCTGATAGCCAATAATACCTTAGTAACCAAACGGTACAAAATTTCAGGTTTAGCTGCGTAATTGCTGCTTTTTTTGTCAAATGGAGTGTAACAGGCTGGTGTTGATATTAAATTTCGATAGAGCTGCTGCCATTAGTAAATCCATTATTTACAGAGCTGTCTATCTGAAAGGATAAACTTTCAGATGTGATCAAAGTGAGGCAGTGTAAGCAAGAAACTATCTAACTTAAGATCTATCTGTATTGAGTGACTGAAATGTGTTGATACTCATCTTGGTTATGGTTTAGGAGTGGTGAGCTTCTGTAAGTAATATCATTTGTGATGCATTTTGTTTTAGAACTCACTTCTTCGAGAAATTGAAAATGCAAAAAAACAAATAGAGGAACTCCAGCATGAAAAGGTATAATATGCATTTCTGAAGTGTTATACTGGAAAATAATTGCTGTATTGCTACGTAGTGGAAGTAGACTTGGCTTGCTCCATAAACCTTAATGTTATTAACATTACCAGGTCTAAGAACGGTAATTTTGTGGGCTGTTATTGTTTGTTTTATGGTATTGTATGCCTCGGTTTTGTGATGCTTTTATAGGTAACGTGTAGCTTTTCACTCAGAACTAACACAGTTTTGAATGTGCAGAGTAGCTGGATATGTTGACAATTTGCCAAAGTTAAGATCGTACAGAATCTTTGTACAGTTGTATGTGAGACTTTGAACAGTAAAAAGATGAGAGAAATACTTTTAATGGTGGATGTTTTCCCACAAGTATATACTTATGGCAGTGGATGTCGTAAGATGCTTGTTTCACTTCTAAAATTGTTTTAAAATTTTAAGAAACTACCAGGGAGAGAGAGGTTTACTAGGCTTGGCTGCTCCTTTGCAATAGTGTCTGCCTGGCACTGTAACTGACAAGTCCACCTCTTGAATAGTAGTGGTGGAGACTTTCATTTCTTTGTTTTTTGAAGCAGTGGTGATTCATTTTGTGGTCACACTGTTCTGAAATAATGCTTACTGCAATTAAATCACAGGTGTACTGCATGTTCCCAAATCATTCTAGTAAGTAGCTAGGCCAAACCGTTAGAGGCCTACAGTGATTTGGTAATAAAATGAAGATACTCAGAATATTTTGCAGGATGTGCTTTGAATTTGTGTGTATGTAGGCGAGTGGTTTTCACACATGGCACAGATGTTAGTCATCAGCCATTTTTCTTAGTCTGTCATTGTTTTCTCATTCATTGGATTGCTTTGTTAAATTCCAAGTTTCTAGAGCATGTATGAATGTCAGAATTAAAAACAGACACATTTAGGTCCTGTTCTGCTCAGAGCTTGAGGAATCTTGTTTCATATTAAGTTACTATTTAATGTTACTAAAATCAGTAATGTGTGAATTTTGTTCAATAGCTGTTTTTAAAATATATATGTAGAATCAGTGTAGAGAGGCAACAGAATTTTATCCTTGGATGCCCCTCTGTGGTGGTGCTGTGTTGTGTGAGCGAAAATCATTTTTGTTTTATGTTGTTCAAGGCTATGTTTTAAAATCGGTTGCATCTGAGTTTTGTAGAAATTAGATCAAAGGACTAAATGTTTATAAATTGGAATCTGATGCTGATTTTTTAATACATATTTCTGTACATTTTACTTATTTTCATAGGATAAGCTTGCATTAAATGTTGAAGCATTAAGGGCTGAGAATGACCAAGTGAGGCTCAGAGCCACATCACTTCATCATAGGTACGAGCACTTAATTGTAGTCCGTCTTTTTCTAATTTCTTGAAGTTTTTATTACTTTGCTAAATGTAACTTTACCTGTTATAAGTGAAAACACTTCAGTTGTAGCTATAAAACATTCTTTATAGAGCAAATAAAGCAGCTTTTATATGACTCTTAAAAAAAAAAATGCACTGCTGGGACAACAGGACTCATTTGGGTGGGTTTCTTGGATTGTTTCTTCTCTCCCCATCTTAGTAATGATGTGGTTTCTTCATGTTTTAGCCGACCGGATTTCAGGTACCCCATGGCATCTTCGTCTGCGGCTGATAGCCATACGGACTCCTATGGCCCCTCCTCTGTGTTGAGGCGTCCCCAGAAAGGGCGCTTGGCAGCTCTCAGAGATGAACCTTCAAAGGTAATAGAACTCTAAAGGGACTTAACAGCAACAAAATCTTTTGCAACAGGGTAGATTAGATGAAGCTGACTTGCTGCAAGGAGTTGGTGGAATGGGATTACATGGCAATGAAACTGCTGAGTCTTAGGTATCACCTCTCCTGTGAAGGAAGGCTGAGGGAAGTGCACTTGTTTCCCTTGGAGAAGGGAGGGCTCTGGGGAGACCTCATTGTGGCCTTCCAGTACTTGAAGGGAGCTTATAAACAGGGGGCAGAGCGACTTCTTACATGGGTAGATGGTGACAGGAAAAAGGGGAATGGTTTTAAACTAAGAGAGGGGAGTTTTAGGTTGGATATTAGGAGGAAATTTTTCACTCAGAGGGTGGTGAGGCACTGGCACAGGCTGCCCAGAGAAGCTGTGGATGCCCCATTCCTGGAGGTGTTCAAGGCCACGTTGGATGGGTGCCTGGGCAGCCTGGTCTAGTGGGTGACAGCCCTTCCCACAACAGGGGGGTTGAAACTAGATGATCTTTAAGGTCCTTTTCAACCCAAGCAGTTCTATGTTTCTATAGTATCAAAATACATTTTGAAGATGTGCTTGTGTTTAGGTATTCTGCTTCATTAACTAGTAATTATAATCTAATAACTGCAATTTTGGGGCTTTGAAGTCCAATTTGTTTTAAGTATGATAAATCTGTACAATATAATCTGAAAGAGTCCTACCTTTGTCTGTACACTTTTGGATTTCAACGTTTCATTCACTAATCTCGCATGTTACTGTCCTGCAAGCAAGTCTGGCAAGTTCTCATTACATAGAGCTGATTTGAACAATTTCACTGGATTTGTTAGCAAAATTCTGTAATTGAGAGTGTATACAGTCAGTGATGTTTTGATTTATTTATTGTCTGTCTGTTTTTAAACTACACTCACCTGTGAAATGCAGAGTTTTCTATATCATAGCTTCCCTTTTTTTTTTTTTTTTTTTACATTTCTTTAACATTGCTATCTTGATGGTTGCATTCAGCATGTAAGTGTGCTTTTTAAAAATTGTATGCAACATCTTGAAAAAACGTAGAAATGTTATGTTTTTCTCATTTGAGTTTATGTTTTTAAAAAATTATTTATCTTCACAGGTTCAAACTCTGAATGAGCAGGACTGGGAGCGAGCCCAGCAAGCAAGTGTATTGGCAAATGTGGCACAAGCATTTGAAAGTGATGTTGATGTATCTGATGTTGAGGATGACAGGGAGACTATATTCAGTTCAGTTGATCTGCTGTCACCAAGTGGTCAGGCTGATGCTCAGACTTTGGCCATGATGCTTCAAGAACAGTTGGATGCAATCAACAAAGAGATTAGGTATGGTCTATCTGCGTTTACAGGTATTTTTCTGAAAAATAATCTGTGTGACATAAGAAATTCTTTTTATGTGGTTACTCACAGAGTTGTGGTTACTCATTCAGTTTCCTTTCGGGGGGGATTGGGAGGGTGGGAATTGATGAAAAGAACTAGTTTGCTTGTGCCTAAGTACTCCTTTCAGGCAGGTTTTTTGTCTTCAGTCTCATTTATGGAAGGGATTATATTGCTAGTTTGACAAAACCCTGCATGATGCTAATAGTGTTTACAACCTTCTTTCAGGTCAGATTACAAAATTTTCAGTGTGGCTTTTTTATGTCTGTCATGTGCTGCTGCTTTTTAAAATGCTTGAATCAGCCATTCTGTTTATATGGCACTTGTTTGAAGGTCACGTTCCTCTGGAACCTTTTTTCTTTTAGGCTTATACAAGAAGAAAAGGAAAACACAGAACAGCGTGCGGAGGAGATTGAAAGCAAAGTGGGTAGTGGAAGTTTGGATGCCCATGGCCGATTCCGGTCCATGAGCTCCATCCCTCCTCCCTACCCAAGTGGTTCACTTGCTGGTTCCTCCCCACCTGGCAGCGGGCGCTCCACCCCAAGGCGAGTTCCGCATAGCCCAGCTAGGGAGGTGGACAGGCTAGGTATCATGACGCTGGTAAGTGTCTGCTAACTTCAGTTTTCCAGAGGAATATTCCTTTCCTGTTGGAAATGCGTTTGATTTTTTTTTTTTCCTTCTCACTCAGCTCTATTTGTCCTTTCTCTAGGTTTTTCTACTGCTTCCTTTCAGCTTCTGTAAAAAGTGTAAGGAACAAGTATAATGAGTAGAAAAAAAAAATTAAGAACTCAAACCTACTTTTTGGTCAGCATCTCATACCGAAGTATTCCTTCTGTTACGCTCTTTCTTCATTCTTCTTCCTAGAAGAAATGATGTTTTCTTTTCAACCCCTGGTGCAGCAACCAGTTACTCCCTCTGCTTTAAACTTCAGTTTTAGCAGCCTTTTTTTCCAGCTGAAAGGTGATTTGCACATCTGGCATTAGTCTTGAAGTTTGGAATTATCACAGCTGTGATGATTTTGAGTATGAGTGCCTTGTCCTAGGCTATTAAGACATGTAGATAAAGTAATGTTAGTTAGACCTAGGAGCTGACGCAGTGGCAGCTTAGGCTTAGCAGCTCAGCAATTAGAGAAAAGTGGATCCATTCTTTTGACTTTCCTACAGCTGCTTAGGAAAATTAATCCTTTTAGGAGATGCTTTATGCATATAAATCTGCCTGTGAAAACAAGAGACAAGTTTTCCACCTTTTTGTTTATATAAATGTTAGGCAGATCTTTTTAGTATATGCTTCATTAAGAAGCATCGTGGATACAGGTATTCTTTTAGTTCTGTATATGTTACCTTGTCTCCAGATCTGCATATGCATTTGGAACCTGTACTTCATCGTTGTACCTGCAGCATCATAGTTGTACCTTACTGTCTTGGGTTATTGCACTTGTACCATGCCTGTACTGTACAAGGAGTGCTCTCCAACGCTGCAACAACAGACAGACTGCAAAAGACTGACACATCTCATTTAGGTCGCTGATAGGAGTTTAAAAATAAGCATTTCTGCCACCAATTTTTCCAACTATTTTAAATGAATGCATATGTATAATGAAAGTTTTTTTTTTTCCATAAAAAGGAATCGTTTGTCATTCTTGTGTTTAAAAAAAAAAAAAAATCATTATACTAGCTCTACTCATATATCCAGAGTCAAGCACATCTTTCTTTTGTAGAAACGGACAAATTTCAGGAGGTGGATTGCTTTATTTCCTAACTTTCCACATAAAAAAAAAAATAGTTGTTGTAATTAACTTCTAAGTACCTCTCAAAGAAAAATCATGTGAAAATAATAATTTAAAAAAATAAATAGCCATGCTCATGAAAACAAGATCAGAAGAATGTCTTGTCTTAAAACATAATGTAATTGGGGAAAAAAGTAAATTGCAATGTTGCATTTGTCTGTTTTCATAGCTGGTAGCTGATTCATGAAAGTATTTGTGGAAGTGTGCAAACAAGAAGCTATGCTTCTAGGATTACTGAACAAGAGATGATACCTAGAGACTTTTGGAATGGCTATTGTGAATTATGAGTCTGAATAATAAGTTCTTATGGTTTTGGATGTTTTGATAGACAGCTGCATTGAGTATGATGGCAGCATCAGCTTAATGCTAACTAACAAAGTGTTGGGCAGTACAGTTAGCAAGAATTCCCTCATGATTAAAATAGATTTAAAAAGTTGTCAGCTTGATGAATTCTGAAGCTTACAGCTCTCTTCAGCACTTGGTGTGGATAGTTTTCATTCCATAAGGCAAATGTTTTGATGGTTTTGCACTATTAGATTTGACAGAGGAAAGGTCCAGCAAGGTGAAAATGAATCTGATGCTATTTCTCTCAGAACCTGGGTTTACAGTCATGTGAAATGATTCATAGCCAAATACAAGGATGACTATTCCATAATCTAAATTTTTGTCAATATTTGCCTGAATAACTTCATAACTTGTTCACATAACTCAGGGTTGTGTGAGTCTTGGTCTGTGCTGGCAGAGGTGAGAAGTACCTAGGAAGTGGAATTCAGCAGCTTCTGGAGCAGGTGCAGGATGAAATAAAACTGGCAGTAGACTCTGTCAAACATCCCAGCACGTTAAACTTTGTGAAAAGAACATTGTTACTGTATAGAAAGGAGGTACTGTTGGCACTGTCTTTCATAATTATTGAAGTATGGCTGGCTTTCATGCTAGGTAGCATAACTGCAGAAGTGGTTAAGGTGTTGCAGGTCGCTAATGCAAGCATGTATTGAGCTCCGTGTCTGCTATTGCTACTGCGTAGGTTTTGTTGTTCAAGGGGATTCCTTGACATATGGCTGGAAGTCCTCTCACATTTTAAAAGCAACACCTGGTGCCCCCAGATACTTTACTGTTTTTTCTTGCTAAAGATAAAATGCACATCTTGTCTGCTAGTTTGCCTATAGTATCACTGTACTGGAATATCTATGGTATTTCTGTAGATAATCAAGTATAAATCTTTTTTTCTTCTTTTTCTATCTTCAGGCATACATTTGTAATGCTGTCATTTGAGGAATGCTTTATACTCTGTATGTTTTCTCAGTGCTGTTGCTGTGATTGTTTAAATTCTCCCTAATATATTTTGTCTGTGGTAGCTATTTCAATTCATGCTGCAGTTTACAATAAATACAGCTTTTCCAAATTTCTTTTCTTTGCACGCATCTGTCAGCCTAGTGATTTAAGGAAACACCGTAGAAAGGTAAAATCTTTGGCTTGTTTACTGATGTGCCCCTTCACTTCCTTCCTTGTCCCCCAACTCGTTAATCGATAATGGGAACATAAGAGGAGCATTTGCAGGGTAACCATATAGTAAAGATTACATACCCTTTGATATTCATCATAAAATGGTTTATCTTCTTAACAGAAGTGTGGGTTTGGCTGTTAGCTAGGTTTTTTTTGTTTGTTTTTGCTGGTGTGGGGTACTGCTGTATTCTGTTTGTAATTACTGTTTTGCAGTCTTCATGGAACAATGTTTAATTTCAAAGGTCTATCAGTGCATATGTGAACAAATCTTAATTTCTCTTATGAGTTGGTAGTTTTTCTAATGATTCTCTAAACAAGTAGCAGTGAGAACAGAGATGTCTTATTTTCCCAGGACATTCTTTTTGTATTTGTGCTTGCATAAACTGGTCAGCTGTGTGGTTTTGTGGAGCTGCTGACGTTGCTTTAGTTCTTAGATCTATGAATGAACAAAAGATGGCTACTACTTAGTCATTTCACTAGCTAAGAGTGAAATGTATCAGTTTGTCAGTGAAGGCTGAAAAAAAAGAAAAACAGAATTAAAACCCCAGGCATTTACAGAATGGTAAGGGCAAGAGTAATCATTTAACATGAAAATAATTGACTTTTCTTGTAATGTTTTTGTGTGGCAATGATATTGCTTTCATGTTTTTGCACATTCCAGCCATCCTCTCAAGTTTTCATTTGTTCTCCATTAGTCTCCAGCTTCTAGAGAAGAGGTACGAGATGATAAAACAACAATAAAATGTGAGACATCCCCTCCTTCTTCACCTCGATCTTTGCGTTTGGACAGAGTCCAAAAAGGAGCTTTGCATACAGTGAGCCATGAAGATATCAGGGACATCAGAAAGTAAGTAGCTATGAATAAATCAGGCCTGCTGCTAACATAGTTGGTATTTCACATCATCAGAATAAAATTCTGAAACTGCAAAGCTGTTCGGCCTGTAAGATTTTAATCTAAATAGTGAAACGTTTCTCAAAAGTAGAATTATGACCACATAAATGGGTGACTGGTGAATAAACAGTACAAATTTTAGTGATTGGAAATGTCTTTGAAGAATTCTTCTAATATTCAAATCTGCATTAGGTTTGCTCCATGCTTCAGAAGTGAAAGATGTAAAATTCCAGTCGTCTTTCACAGAATGCGATATAGCTATAAATAAGGAAGCTGAGAAGTTAAAATGTTAATTGTTGTGGTTTTTCAGTGTGCCTAAGTATTTGGGATGGATTCTACTCAAGTATTTCAAATTTCTGTTGTCTGCTTATTCGTAAGGAACTTGTGTTGTCAGCTTTGGCTTCCCTGAATTGGACTTTAAACACCTTAATTCTTACTTCAAGGAATAAGAATGACTTAAAATTCCTTGTGATAAGATAATAAATGTTCCCTTCCATTCTTCCCCTGTTTTTTTTCTATTTAATGAGACACATTTTAGTCGATACATTTCTTGTGATAATCATTAAAAGTCGAAATGAAACGTCACTAGTGACACAAGTTACTGACCCTTTGTTAACTTGCACGGAAACTAGAAGCTGTCTTTTGCTGTGTACAGCAAAAGTTTGTTGTACACAGGGAGTTTGACTCCTTTTTTCTTTTTCTTTTGTGAAGTTCCACAGGCTCACAAGATGGGCAAACAAGTAATCCTAGTAGCAGCAATAGTAGCCAAGATTCCCTTCATAAAGCCCCCAAGAAGAAGGGGATCAAATCCTCTATTGGCCGCTTGTTTGGCAAGAAAGAAAAGGGACGACCTGGACAAACAAGCAAGGAAGCATTAGGACAAGGTTGGTTTGCCTTTTTTTTTCTTTAGCAAAACAGAAGTAGTGAAAAACTGAATTTAGGATGTACGTGCTTATTTACGACTGATTTAGATCCTTATGCACATCCTGCTTTTTTCAAATTAGGCACTGAATCGTCTGGTAGGTCTTCTTATGACCGTTGCATGCAAGCTCAGTGAGTCAGGTATTGCTGTCTTGTGGTATGCCTTTCACTTCTGTGGAAGCACATTTATTCCTATATGGTTTCTGTGTAATACACATTGCTCTCTGAATGTTTGGCTGTGACTGACATGTACCTAGCCTTCATGATGGTGTATGAAGCTAGCAATACAACTAATATTGTGGAGTATATAAAATCAAAAGCTTCTGTGTTTAACAGGATAACTAGATGAAGATCCTGGGCATTTTTAATCAGATGGTTCTTGCAGACTATGTTTGGTAAGGGGATGATTTGAAGACAAAGTTGAGTTCCTCAAGTAGCCAGGTGGTTATCCTTACAAAGACCAACAGTGTGTTTATGTTGCAGAGCTGAGATAAGGCCTTGCTAGCAGGGTATTTGCAAGTATTCGTATAAATTAGCATAAAAATATGAGGATGAAGTTGCTGTTGCATCCGTCTTGGTTTTAGTGCCTTTTGGTTTGTTAACAACTATCACCAGTAATGAGCATGTCTCATAACAAGGAATAGCATTTCCAGGACAACAGAAACAAGGCAGGTGAGCAAATCACTCAATAGATAAAAATCCTTCTGAAGCTGTGTTATATGCTGTTTCAGAATCACACTTGAAAAGTTGTGGCCAGAGCATGTTTGCTGGAAGTGAGTTTCTGCATTTACTGCCTGTGAACTGTCCCTTGTTTTAAATGCTTCATCATACACTGTTTAGAAAATGGCATTCGGAGAGCCAGGCAGTCTTTAACAAAACATAATACCTCTGCATTGGATTTGCACGACAAGCGTTGCTGAAATGTAGATGATACTAGATGTTTCTGCCTTAGCATATGTAAGTGATCCAGCAAGATGAAATGTGCTATATGGCAAGTCATCTCCTTTGTATTTGTCTCAAAAAGCTTCTTTTTATAAAAGAGACTGTTTTGACATAGTTTGTTACCATTTTTTGTTCTGATTTCACCAAAGATGATCTGAAGAGCACTCAGATGTCTGTCAGGGTGATAGTGTGCATAAAGGTACCTCTGTCGGCATGTGTGGTAAAAAGCTGACTGCAGGTTTCAGCAGTGGCATCCGGTCAGTGGAGAGCTGTTGGGACAGATAATTTGCAGGGAGGGCAGTGAAAACCGCTGCTGCTAACAGTGCAGTGGCTTTCACTTTCTAAAATGTCTGTTTCCTGCCAGTAAGTAACATTATTTACAGTTACTTCCATTACAGCTCATCTGCACTAATGAAATAATCCACTCCTTAAGAGTGACAGCATGACTGTTTTTGTAATAAATGTCTGTGTTTGTATTCAATGTCCTTCTTATCCATACATAATTGCTGTGACCCAGGAGGGGGTTACAGGTCTGTTTCCCACATTTGGCTTGACATAATTCACCAACGAAAGAGGTGCTTTGGCATACACTGTTCTATACCCTTAGAGTTAACCTTTCCCTTACGTTCTGTAACTCTCTGTAGCTGTTCTACCAGCAACATAGTCCAAACCAAATGAAGTTAAATTAAGCTGTACAGCTGAAATTGATAGTGATTTTTCATGTATAACTGTGTGGCCAAAACTGAAAAGATAACAAGACTGTTTAGTTTTCTTCTTCTTTTTTTCTTTTTTTCAGGTGGCATGGCAGAAGCAGATAGTTCCTCTCAGGATGCATTAGGTCTCAGCAAACTTGGAGGTCAGGCAGAAAAAAACAGGAAAATGCAGAAAAAGTAAGTTATCAAATATTTTTAATTCTCTGTTCAGGTATCACTTTGTTTAAAAATGCTTTGTTTTCAGTTTTGTTTTCAGGTATTTTTCCCCAGTATGGTATGTGACTATTAAGCCTCTGCAGAATTTATTTTTTTTACTTAATTTTCCAGAACATTAACAGTAGTGTAGGTCTTGGGAAGCTTGGAATGAGTTTCAGTGGTGAATGCTTGTTGTTTACATGCTGTAATAAACTCAGAGATAAAAGTAGACTCTTAAAAACATGTAGGATAGTTTGATTATTTATTACCTGCTTTGGAGTCAATTCATTTGGAAGATTTTCCAAAGCTTTTTGATCTCTACTTGCTATTAAGAGTGTAGCATGAAAGCATGAAATGTTCTCTGCAAGCAACCTTCTATTTTTTTCTTTTGTAACCGGTGGCTCTGAAACAGTTTCCTTCTGTGTTGTAGCTGCTAATTGTGTTGTTTGCTTTTTTTCCACTTCTGTTTAAGGTTATCTTGGTATTTTCCACTCACATTGTAACAACTGAAATCTTTTTCCCACTGTACAGCCTGTATTTACCGTTCTTAATAAGTTGCTACTCTACTTCCTTTAAGGCACCTTTTACATATGCAGTTATCTTTTCCTAGTAAAGAGAACTTTTTCAGAATGTGTCCAAGTAAATCCTAAAGATTTGCTTTAAACTAAATTTAAAGTTCACCTTTGAGTACCTACTGCATGCTTCATCCCTTCTAAGTCAGAGAATAACAAAACAAGGACTGTAAGTGTAGGTGGGAAATAGGTTTTGCTACTAGCAGAAGTCTTGACTTCATGCTTATACGGTAATACAGGAAACACCCGAATTTATGTAAGTGGGATCAGGCATTCTTTGCATTTTTCCACCCAAAGCTGAGCCATATACCTTGTACTTCTGTTGCTTTTATTCTGTCTAGCTGTCGTTACTCTCAGCTAAAAAAAGCTGTCTGAGATCAGAAATGTCATGCTTTTTTACTTGCCTTCTGAAGATTAAGTAATAAATGTTGGAATGACAGTGTGCTAATTTTCTCTTTGCAAGAGAGATTTCTTGCAGTACCTAAGTTCTATTAGCAAATAAAAATAATGCCTGGTGACTTCGCTAATGAAAGCCAGCCGTGTGTTGGTTTGAGAAGTCGGAATGGAATGTGGTTTTGTTTGTGTAACAGAAGGCTCAGCTGTTTTTCTTCAGACTGTTACAGCAAAGGCAATCATACATCATTATAATCTGATATTTTCCTTTTTCTGCAGAGCTTTAAGGTTGAACCACATCTTGCTTGAATAAATTGTTTTGATCTGGTCACGTACAAACAGTGGTAGGCCTGTTCTTTGAACGGTAGAGATCTTCTTCCATACCAGCAACAGAGTTCTAGAACAGAACAGTCTATACTGCCTTACTTAAATAAATGCAAAAAGTGCAGTTGCAGATAAACCATAGATTTTCTTTGTGAACATATGCTGCCTTTCAAAAATTTACCACCAGTAAATGAAGCGTACCAGATGGCTGCCACGTTGTTGGTTGCTTAAAGTGCGTCTGGATTTTATGGGTGAAAACTTTACAGTTTGAAACGGACTTGCCCAGCTGTTAAATATGGACGCATGTGTATTCACAGGGAAGTACCCACAATGTGTTGGTGAAGATTCTAGTAACACTGCTGAGAGCTTCCAGGAGAAGCACATCTACTGTTTAAAAATCCTGGCAATATATTTCAGTTCAGTATCAGTTTCAGGATCCTGACAGGAATTCTCAGCACAGGAAGCAGTATTATTGATGAGTGTTCTATTTATAGTTTTTTCTTTCTAATTCCTATTTGCCAGCCTATCTTTTTTGATTTCTGCTTGCATGTACATAAATGTCCTGAGGGCAGTATTCAATGTCTTTTGTCACAAAAACCTAGCTATAGTTTCAGAATTAAATTATACATTATTTGTCTATTTTTGTGCACCTTTGGTTTTGGTTTAATCTTAGTTTTATTTTTTCTTTATTGTTTTGTTTTCCTTTTGTTTACCATTTGATGTGATAGTGCAAAATCAGGGTAAGTTTATATTTAATTTATTAGGATTATTGTGAAATTATGATAAATCTTGTTTGGGGTTTTTAGCCTGAGAAGTGTTAACTTTTTTGGAAAAAAAAAAAAAAGGTCTAATTATGAGAAGAGATACTGGATTCAGAAGAATTTGTGGTGAAAGTGTGCTGAAATATATCCAGTGATGTCTTAACACTGCTTGAATGTCTTGTCTTTATTTGTGTGGTGTGAGGTTTTTTTTTTTATAGTGGAAATTTAAGTCCTAGTTGAAATTCTGTAATTTGGGGTTTGAAAGTTGTTTAGGAATAGTTGATAGTCATGGCAATTCAGTTTGAAGGTAGACGTATTTCTTTAAAAGTTCTGCTCCTTGCTTGTCGAATGCCAGTTGTCTTTAGTGATGTGCTCATGCTGTTCATCTTTGTGAGCTGCACTGCTGACAGTGTTTGCCACAGCTGTTTGTGCTTAATGCTGTATTAACTAAAAAGGAAGGCTACCTTTAAGAGATCTTGCCTTAAAAGAAGTTATGCAGAAAGTTTTACATACCTGTAATCAGTACATAAGGATATTAGCTTTCCACCGGTGCTCTGCCTGAAGTTGGTCTGTTTTCATCTCATTTTTACTCCTGTTGCCTTTCAATTTTCACTCCTTGTAACTCTTTGTCATTTCTATCAGTATCGCTCTCTTCAGCACCTTTTTTCCTTAGTGTTTTCTGTATTCTCAGCTTATTCCAAGTCTGTTACCTTTGGTTCAGCCCAAGAAACTGGGAATACAGCAGTACCCTTTGGCTACAAGTTCTGGACTTACCCATTCCCATCCAGTGACAGTGGTGTTGCACAGGCCTGCATTAATTTCCTTGTGGGGTCAGCATGCTCGCCTGCCAGAAGCCATTCTAAATGCATATACTTCCCATGGTCTTGGAAGGGCCTGCTGGTTCACTGCTACATCTAGCACCTGCAGTTCTGACATTTTCTCTTGACATTTCTTTGTTCTGTGTGGTTGATGTTAGACACCTTTTGAATGTATGCAACAACAAGCTCTCTGAAGCACCTTTGTTCTCCTATTCTAAGTGACATTCAGGCGATTTTTAAAATTTCAGTAGACACCTATCCCTTGGATTTGTTAGTTAAGAGTAATTCCAGTAGCCATCTACCCCAGAAAGTTTCTGGTGAAGCTGGAACATAATTTTTGGAAAAGTAAAGGTCTTTGCTGTAGGCAAAACACTGATGCATCATTTGTATATACCAACAGCAGCTGCCTTTGTATTCTTCCTATGATTTCTTGAGCCTTCAACTGAATAATTGCCCATGTAAGCGAGTTTCTGTCACTTACTGTACATGAACACATTCTGCAGCTAACATTCTGCTTCATGGAAGTGTTGCTTTTTGGATCCATTGAATAATTTCTGCATAAAGTTTTCTTACAAACATTGTTTTGTTTACTGCTATTTCTCTGCATTTGCCTCCATCACATAACATTTCCTTCCAGCAACACAACTGTTTTCTGCATACTGTGAGTTTAAAGTCTGCATCATAACCTCACCTTATACTTCTTATACATACCCTGCACTGTGTGCTCCAAATCCTTTACTGTTTCACGGTTAACCTAAAGCTTGCAGGGAGGCTAGTGAAACTACAAGAAATTACAGTGCTGCGGTTGTCTGAACTACAATGCCCCAGGAAGGTTTCTAAGCCAGGAGAAGGAGGGAGGCAGTGCTCACATGCCCTCCTGAGGTCGCCTTCAGGCTGCTCTGAGCACATCCGTGCTCCTTTGTCACTGGTGCTCCTCCCTCACTGTGTGGGCATGTTACGGTACCTACCCACAAGGAGGAGGAACCCACCAATTCTGAAGTTTAACTACTCTGGAAAAACACTGTATTCCTTTCTGGCAAATACCGCATTAAGCATTTTACTTTATTTCAAGATCAAAACCAAAAAAGTTACTGAGTAAAGCTAAGCAATGTGTTTAGGGCTAGTGATTTGTGGGATTAGTTTGATATGTTCTGTACTAGCAGGAAAACAGCTAGTTTTACTTAAGTAAAGTTTACTCTCTTACTTTAGATGTGTGTTTTTGAAGTATACAAATAGTTATTACCTTTTAGTCTTCTCTTTTTTGTTAGTGAAATCTAGCTATTGAGCTGCTAATTGGTGATCGCTATTTCAGCATTATTGGACTTGAAATAGATACATTAGAATGGTTATTTGTAACCAGCTATATGACAGTTCCTCCCTCCTCCTATTTTTTTCATTCCTGAGTAATCAGGAACGTCTAGCTGGGATGAAGTACTGGGAGGTTCTAGAAAATTGCAGCAATTGAGAATCTGACTGACAGATAAGTCAGACATCTCCACTTTGTGGTGGCAGCAGTGGCCTGAGCGTCAGCAGCAGTTTGAGATGGATCATTTGTCTGTCTTCCTAGAGGCAAGATCCAGCATCTCTGCCACAGACATCAACTATCCTGTTCAGCTTACATCACTGTATAGTCCTTGGCTGTTTTCTGTGGCTGTAAGGCTGAGAAGGGAAGAAAAGTGACCGTCTGTGAAAAGATCATTTGATTACAGTGTGTAAATCATGCCATGTACACTAGTTTCTTCATTATTAATAATTATTTCTGTTATTGTAGGCATGAGTTACTTGAAGAAGCCAGAAGACAAGGTTTACCTTTTGCTCAGTGGGATGGACCTACAGTGGTTGTATGGTTAGAGGTAATCAGTCCCTTCAAAATAGATAAATAATGAATGTACATATTTAAGATTTGGGGGTCAGGAGTGTTTTCCAGACCTGATTGCTTCGTTTTTTTGTGTTTCAGCTGTGGGTGGGAATGCCAGCCTGGTATGTGGCCGCTTGCCGAGCAAATGTAAAGAGCGGTGCTATCATGTCAGCCTTGTCTGATACAGAAATACAGCGTGAAATTGGAATAAGCAATCCTCTGCACAGACTAAAGCTGAGGCTGGCCATTCAAGAGATCATGTCACTAACAAGCCCATCTGCCCCTGCCACCTCTAGGACGGTAAGGAAAGTGATCCAACATTAGACATCTTTTAGAGCCATTAGAATTTCCAGAGCCTCTGCCATAATGATGTAACTGAAAGGATTTGAGCTTCAAGTAAGATTTTCTGGAAACATTAAGTTGTAAGAGAACACAGTATTCAAATGGAAATGTTACTTCATTTGATTTTGAGACAAGGAAGAAACAGCTGCATTTTCCTTAAGAGCAGCTTATATCAGTGTAATTGTATAATCGAAAATGCCTAGAATATGTGCTATTTGCCTCTGTTTTTAGCCTCAGACAAAAACATAATACAGATAAAGTATACTTACGTGGAGAAATTTGTAAAATAGTTGGAGACTTTTTTTTTTAATCCAAGTATACAAGCCATTAATTTGGGGCAGTGGTTCAGTCTACATAGAGTAAGAGTCTATCTGTTGCTATTTATATATCAAATTTAAAATTGATGCAAATTGAATCTCATGATTCTATCAACTCTGCAATCTGAAGTTATTCTTTGGGTTCCAGGGTTTACGTACTAGGCTACAAGTGCATTTTTTTGGAGTAGAGCACAGTCGAGCGTTTGTCCACTAATTACATCAATGAAAGCGGTTTATGGCATTCAGTTCTGTGATATCTTTGAAGAGAAGTGATCTGCGTTAACTGCCTTTTATTCTCCGCCATCACGTTAGATAGATATGCCTATACTTAAGACTTTAGAAACCATTGCTTTTGCCCATGCCTGCTCCTTATATGTACCAATTGCTTATATGTTCTGCAACCTTTCCTCTTTGTTACTGCTTTCCTTTCATTGGATGTGATTGGTTCACTGTGGGGTCATGTTAGACCACGGGAAATGTCTGGGTAACACATGAAGAAATGGAAAATCTTACAGCCACACAACAAACGGTTAGTTTATGGTGTTGCCACTTCTGTTCCTTAGAGTGCTTTTCCCACTTTTTGAACTACTGAATCAAGGGCCCTTTGGTCTTCTTTCTATCTTATTTAAAAATTAATGCATTAAAGTTCTGCATTATGGCTTCTTCTAATCATTAACCTTGTGACTTGCATCTTAATGTTTTTTTTCCAGATTGGGAAAAAAATCAACATTTAAGACTGTTAAAAACAAAACAAAACCACACAAACAAAATAACAATAACAAAAAGCTTTCTAGAATATGTAAAAGGAAGCTCTGATTTGATTTGCCAAAATAGACAAATTGATGTATTTGTGCAGGTATTTCTCTTCCAGGAAAGTTAATCAGTAAATGGGTTTTCCAAATTCTTGTGGGACAATGAGTGTCTTGTGTATTTTTCACAATGCATGATGCTTGCACTATGTAGATTTTTTTTTTTTGTCTGCAGTAGACTTAGTGTTTGCAGTGCATCTTTAACTTTGTTCTCCTTACTAAACTTAAATACTAATACATGTGTTCTTTTGCTTTTCTAACCACATAACAGGAAGATGAGGAGGGAAGCTGGGCTCAGGTTGGAAACTTTATGTAATATTATAGACTATATGTAAACTGCCATCATAATTAGCATGAAAGAATCTAGTTTCCTTGACCGCTGTTTGTTCTAGTGACTCTTGGTGTAGCTTGGGGACTGGCAAAGAGGGAAAACTACATGTTTATGTAGAACATAGAAGATACACTTCTAGGCTAGTTAGAAGTTTTGGAATGTTTTCTAGAGCTTACAAGATTTGATGGTTCATCATGGAGACCTTGTGAAATACTTTTTATTGCATAATATTTTGGTGATACGGTGTGTATAAGGTGTGTTTATTTTTTTAATAGGCCAGTTAGGGGAAGAATATTCACAAGGCTTTATCATTTGCTCTCCAAAACATTTGTCTTCAAGCTTATGAATAACCAAAAAGAAGTTGCTCATTCTTACTGAACATTGTGGTATTCTATGTATTTAACATACTACATCAAATGAAAATAATTTCATGATGTAAAGCCTGGAATGTTTTGATAGGGGATGGCTCTTTGGGGAGTATCTGTTGTGTATGGAAAGCCCCTGCTCAACCTGGCCACCATCACAGGTGTACTGCATACTGCCTAGATAATTAAGTAGATTTCTGTACACTAATTCTGTAATCCTCTTTGATTAATTGTTTTCCCTTAGTGGTGACAAATCCTAATTGTATTTTCAGGCATTGAGATAGTTCAGTTGTTTTTTTTTTTTACAGGGGTATAAACAAAACTCAGGATTTGCCTGTGACCCATATCCTTGGATGGTGTAGTCTCTTCTCATTTGGCTGCCCTAGAGCTTAAACCTAAGTCCCATTAACTACTTCCCAGATACTCATTTACAGATTGTCAATGTTAGCAGTCATAGCTTGCATCCCCGTTACAAGAGTAATGTGCTTTTTCAGTCTGCTGCCTAGTGATGGCTTGAAGAAATGCATTTCTATGTGGCTGTACTTCTTCCTAGAAGATAGTTCCTCTAGAGAAGAAATACAATTTCTGACTTCTGCAGTAAAAATGAGTTATTAGCCTTGAATTTAGAAAAAAGAGAGCTGCTGTTTTTTGTTGCTCAAGGAATGATTAGAGACCTAGTTACAGATTCTCTTCTCAGAAGCTTTCTCCAAAAAAATGTTTGGAGATTTACAGGTCAAACTTGGGAAGGGGGGAGCCTTTCTAGGATAAGCTAGCAGTTAAAATCATTGGTTCTTCAGTAGTGGACTTTTTCACTTTTGTTTCTGTAGCTGGGATAAATTTCTGAACACAGCTAAGTGTGTTGAAAAAACCCCACAGTTATTTTTGGCTATCGTGTGTTTTTATGCTTATTTTTAAAATAGCTTTTTCCACACCATTTTAAAGAGAGACAATATTTTCAGCACCTTCAGTTTTCAAGAAATATGGTATTTGCAGCTTAACAAAATGAAGTTCTGGGACTCTTGTTGCCAGAACCAGTTATAGCTTAGTCTTTAAATGTTATTAGTCCTTGCATATTTTTTCATACTCTTTAATGTGAGATACGTTGGGGTAGGTTCTGATCTGACAGTCTGGACTTGCTTTTCTTTGTGAGGATGTCTTCTTCAAAGACATACACATACTATTTAATGTTTTTGATATGCTTATCTTTATGGGCTATTAATTCCATAAGCTTTGTTTTACTTTTTTTTCTTTAAAGTATGTTGTCTAAAAAAGCTTTTCTCTTTATTTCTCATTTTAATAAACTTCTTGAAAATAGACATTAGCGTATGGTGATATGAACCATGAGTGGATTGGCAATGAATGGCTCCCTAGTCTGGGGCTCCCTCAGTATCGCAGCTATTTCATGGAGTGTCTTGTTGATGCTCGGATGCTGGATCATTTAACTAAAAAAGATCTACGTGGACAGCTTAAAATGGTGGACAGCTTTCACAGGTAAGTAGGTTTAAGTTGGAGACCAAAAAAGTACAGTAAATGTTTTGGTTATCTCTAAATGTCTTTATTCTTTTCTAAATAGAAATAGTTTTCAGTGTGGAATTATGTGCCTAAGAAGACTGAACTATGACCGAAAAGAACTTGAAAGAAAAAGAGAAGAAAGCCAGTCTGAAATTAAAGGTTAGTGACCATTAATATAATTACAGGTTAATGACAGGTCTTGACCTCAATCTGGATCAAACCAGTTTTCACTGTTCTGCCTCAAAAAAGTATTTAGAAAAAAAAAAAAAAAAGCAAAAGTAGTTGTTTTGGCACTTGAGCTGAACAACTACATGCTGTTTTATAATGTTTCTTCCTTGAAGAAGCTCTAAGATGACAGTATATTGATCTTCAAACTGTTACAGTGTGAAATGCCCTTTAGAAAACTTCAAATACATTGAATTTCTACTTACAATTGCAGAAAATTGTAGTAATACGCCTATGTTACTAAACTGAATGCTGTCAGAACTGAAGAGTGGATAAAATTATAAAACAGTGTAATGAAGCTTTCTATTCAGTTTCAGTAGGAATTGTATCAAAGTGCTGTAGGATTTGTCTTTTGAGTAGTATAAAAAAAATTCAAACCGTTTAGTCTGTTGTGGGTGGGGTAACAAACCCTTAAAAGTGGCTGTGTGAAATAGGTGATCTGTGCTGATTCCCACCTGCACGAACACTATGCCTGGCTGTACTTACCTCATAAATAATGTGACTAATCTCCCTCTGTAGGCAGAAAGAGGAGATTGAGCAAGAACCAGTGATTATGGGTGCAGCAAAAACTGCTGAGTGGATAGGGTCCATCGGAGTCTAAGCATGTTTGCAGTCCAAGCATGAAATTTTGTTGCTAATTCAGACTATCTTACGCACTCCAGAAATGCAGAGGCAGATTAATGTGCACCCTAAACGTTAAATAACAGAATTCCTGAGGAGTTACTGCTTAGTATCAACTATAAGAAGCTTCACATACACGAAATTCAATCCCTATGCCAACATACAGATCAAGAAAGGATTATGGTTTTTGTTCAGAAAAGTTGCGTTATAAATCAGGAAACTTTTTTCCTCCGCAGATGTCCTTGTCTGGAGCAATGAGAGAATGATCCGTTGGGTATTGTCCATTGGTCTGAAAGAATACGCGAATAACCTTGTAGAGAGCGGAGTTCATGGTGCACTTGTGGCCTTAGATGAAACATTTGATTTCAATGCATTAGCTCTCTTATTACAAATACCCACTCAGAACACACAGGTAAGCAAGAATTACGTGATGATTGATGGGTACTTTTTCCCTCTAGGAAGGTGACAAATGGAAGCAGCTATTTTTCTGAGATAAGTGCATGTCTTTCTGTTCCCAGCTAGAAACTTTGGAAATGAAAAGTTGTTCCTTATAATTTTTCCTGTAAAAGAAAAACAGATCTATGCTTTACTTATATTCTACTTAGTGACAATTCTAGTTGTTAGATCTGCTTGAATGAAGAATACTGTTAGTAACTTTTCCTCGTACCCTATCTTCATTTTAGCATGAAACTTAGCATTTTTGTTGTTTGCTGGTTTTTATTTTGAAATAATTTAGAGCAAGAAATCATGAACTAAAAGGTCTTCAGCAATTGGCTTATATTACGTTTGTTTTAAAAATTATACATTCCCTAACTTTTTAGCATTCATTTGTTTCTTTCATACCCTAAATTATAGGCTCGTGCTGTTCTGGAGAGGGAATTTAATAACCTACTTGTTATGGGCACTGACAGAAGACTTGATGAAGTAAGTTACTTGAGCTTTTGACCTGTTTTATGCCTGTGGGAACTTTATCAGAACCATGAAGTAAAAGAATTTAGCTTAACCCTCTTTAAGCTATCGACATAATTGTGACACAGATTGTACCTTGAAATCCTTTCTCGAATTTCTTAATATGGCAGTTTTTGTGCATTTAGGTAAGATAACTGAATGTGGAAGTATGAGGTGATTTGCAAGTTCTTCTGTAGCTTGCACAGTTAAAGTCTACTGGCAGCGCACATGTGGCTGACACTTTTCCATCTAAAATGTGAGAAAACAGTGACCAGTGTTGCAGATGAGTAAGGTATACCTGAGGAAGTCTGTACAGTATGTTTCAAACCTTTGTCCTAAAAACCAGTATTTCAGATGATTTGTTTTTCAAGAGAGCCTGTGTTGTTATCTGTCAACACTACTGTAGAATGACCACCAGAAATATTTGCTCATCAGAGTAATTTATATCAGCCAGTCTGTAATTTACAGCGTATAAACTTCAGTCTAACGTAACAGGTATAAACCTATGCACAAGCAGCGCTGTGCAGTCTCACCTCGAGCACTGGGTCCAGGTTTGGGCACCACAATGTAAGAAGGACATAAAACTATTAGAGAGCCTCCAATGGAGGGCTACAAAGATGGGGAAGTGTCTAGAGGGCAACACATATGAGGAGTAGCTGAGGTCCCTTGATCTGTTCAGCCCAGAGCAGAGGAGGCTGAGGGGAGGCCTCATGGCGGCCTTACAGCTTCCTCACAGGGAGCGGAGGGGCAGGCGCTGAGCTCTGCTCTCTCAGGGCAGTGACAGGACCCAAGGGAACGGTGTGGAGCTGTGTCAGGGGAGGGTCAGGCTAGGGGTTAGGAAAAGGTTCTGCACCAGGGGGTGGTGGGCATGGAACGGGCTCCACAGGGCAGTGGGCACAGCCCCAAGCTGCTGGAGCTCAAGGAACATTTGGACACCACTCAGCCACGGGGCTTGGGTTTGGGGTGGTGGTGTGTGGAGCCAGGGGTTGGGCTTGATTCTTTTGGGTCTCTTCCAGGTCAGGATAGTCTGATTCTATTACTTGTAGTCCCTGTGAACTCATGGTGTAAAGAAGTGCATTAAGTCTTTAAGGTTAAAGCTGCTCTGTTGTAATCAGTGAACAGCTTTTAAGCTATTGTTACTTTGAGTAGAGTCCTAACTCCTTACTATTTTTTTCTGTACTGATGGGAATTTATGTAGCACATGGAGGAGAAACTGCTTCAGGTTAAGAGTAAGATGGCAAAATAGCTAACCTGGTTTACCAGATTAGGGAACCAGTCGATGATACCTGAGAAATATTTGTGCTAGTATTTGAAAGAGGTCAAGGGGATGTGTGGAAGTTTTTCAGTGAATGTATTTACTTAAACTGACAGTAATCCTTTTAATATCAGTAGCAATCCTAAAGTTTTGACCTTCTAATGATGTTTATCAATTTAACAGGATGATGATAAGAGCTTTAGACGAGCACCTTCATGGAGAAAAAAGTTTAGACCAAAGGACATAAGAGGTTTGGCTGCTGGATCAGCAGAGACTCTTCCTGCAAATTTCAGAGTTACAACCTCGATGTCTTCACCCTCTATGCAGCCAAAGAAGATGCAGATTGATGGTATTGATTTCACATTATTTTAAGCATGATGTACTTTCTTGCTTGGGATTACAGGGAAATTAAGTTCACATTAGCTTTTTTGCTCCATAAAAGCATCTGCCTTGTGCATGAGTGTACATGTAACACTGTTTAACAGTAGGGTGCTTTATAATTTCAGGAAATTACACAAGATACAAAGTTTCTTTTTATTTCATGGGAATGACCATGGGAATTATATTTAGAAATTTATACTAAACTGGGAAAATAAAATTACATTCTAGAAGTCTTGCAATAACATGTTGCATGATTTCTAATTAGTAGCAATTAGGTCAATATAAGCCCCTTTTCTGAAATGCAGTAAAATGTATTCAGCAAATTTTATGAATAAACACCTTCAGATAACTTTGAGTATATTACAACTTGAGTAGAAGGTGTATTTCCCCCCCCCCAGTGGCCACTTCACTACAGAACATATTTGAAAGCACTGTTTCAGTCAGTACAAAGAATGATGTATATGCATATGGATGTACCCCCTCTGTATCTAAAAGGGAAAAAAGGGGACCAAAAACACACATGCATACACACACACACACACACAAAATACTTGGAAGTGAAAGCTGATCACCTGCCACATGAATTACTTTGTCAGTTTAAAAACAGTGTCTCAAGTACTATAAAGTAAAATTAATTCATCTTTTTTTTTTTTTTTTTACAAAACACAAGTAAAAAAATAAATTGAAAATGTATTTAATAGGTTGAGAATTTTAGCATAGTTTGTCAGAGTTGTCTCAAGTTCTGAAAAGTATATTTGAGTAAAGCTCAAAGCAGCAGCCTTTACATCTGATGTTGCTCTCTAAAATGAGTTGTTTTCTATTAAATATTTTCACTAGCATAAAATATTTTCCAGAATTCATGTCTAAATTACCTGAAAATACAGATCTTTATGATTAAAACTCCTTTTTCTTTGTACTGTGCTTTAAAAAAAAAAAAAAAAAATTACCAGTTTTTCTGTGCTGGTTAGCATGCAGGGGTTTTCTTTAGGATTCTTTTTGTTAGCCACTGAAACTAAAAGTGGTTAATATTTAAACTGTTCAATAAATTTAGGTGTTCTAACTTGTAACCTTAGAGTTGTGTGTATAGTAGCTATATCTCACTGCTGTGGTGTTTTTTGAAAACTAACATGCATGCTGTGTTCTGCATGTTTTCCCATGCTTCTTGAAATAGGCAATGTATCAGGAGCACAAAGATTGGATTCTGCTACAGTAAGGACCTACTCCTGTTAAAGCCTTCTCCTGGTGAGTAAAGTTGATAGGTGTAATAGTAAAGCAGGTATTTGTGAAGGAAAAAATCAGGTATTTTAACAGAATGAATGTAAATGCTTTTCAATTTGTAGGGTAGATTGTGTTCAAAATCCAGAGCTTATTTCTTACAAAGACAAGCGAGTTTCAGTATTTACTTCTGTACATTGTATTCCTCAGAGGCTTT
>VXAV01004873.1:162491-183534 GCA_013399715.1 Alectura lathami | reverse complement strand
GGGGGAGCTGCGGCTCCCGTTGGTCACGGCGGGGTGAAAGACGGAGCTGGGCTGCTTGAACTGTAACGTTTTGGTTTTCCTTCAGCAATTCGACCGTGTGAGTCGGTGACTCATAAATAGATCACGTCTGTCCACGTGCTGCTTTGGAGGAGATGCTGGGGCAGCGGAAACCGGGCGTGTTCCTGCCGGCTCCCTGCCGGCCCTCGGGGGTCCTGAGCGAGGCCCCTGCTGCTGGCAGCCTCGCTCCCTTCTGTGGGAGCAGGGCGGGGAGCGGCGTTAGCGCCCGTGTCCTGAGACCTGGTGGGTGCCGGGCTTTGTGGGGGTCGTGCGAAGCCCTCCCTTCCTTGGTTATCCTCTGAGGAGGAAGCGGAGAAATCCTGACCTAAGGATCGGAAGGCGCAGAGGACAAAAAATCAAGCAAACACTTGAGCCATGTACCTGGGGAAAGAAGCTGGCCTTTTGTAGAGCTGGAGAGGTAGAGAAGCCCTGAACGTGTGTGCGTGCGCTTCAGGTCCCTGCGGTGAGGGACTGAGTGCAGGGCGCTCGCGCAGTGCGCAGCAGGGTGTGTCAGGCGGGATGAAAGCTGTCCCTTGTCAGAGTGACCCTAGGCTTTTGCTTGGCTGTGGGTGAGCGTTCAGGGCTTGCATCGAGTTTCATCACTGAGCAATTCTGTTTTCCAGTTCTTTTTTGGAGAGAAATTTGATTTGAGTGAAGGCCACATGGCAAACTAAAGAGTAGGAGAAGCTGAAACATGGTAGCATGAGAAAAGGCTTTAGACTGAGGATATTCTAAGGATATCTGAGGATATTGTAGAGGTTTTCGTTATAAATATGTAGTCTTATAAGGCTTTTAGAGATTAAGTAGTTTGACAAATGGCAATTCGTAATTGCCATAGGAATTTGGAGGCAGGAGACCTGAAGAGGAAGGGGAAACATGCCGCTCCTTCGTCAGGGTGTACTCTGCTCTGCTCACACACCCCATTCTGGAGCAGTCTCTGACTGGCTACCATGGAGTTTGATTATGTTTCGGTTCTTATTCACAGTTTTGGGATTTCCATTCCACCTTCTGGATTATGTTTTTGTGAACAGAATACTCAATGTTAATAATCCTTATAAATTATTCTTCATTAAAAAGCTAAAGGTAAATAGAAGGATGGAATGCTAAAGGACTGTGTTCCAGTGGCACGGTAATGGAGAAGAATCCTTCCTCTGAGTTGTGTACCTGAAAAAGCTGGGAAAACACACACGCGCAAAAAGCTGTTGTTGTCTTTGTTTTGGTTTTTAGAAGTGTGTATGTATATATATATTTAATTTTTCTTGAATAAAGTCTATAAGCTACAGCCACCAGCACCAGGCAGGTGAGATGCTCTGCTCATGTTTAGAAGTGTTAATTAAAGTGTCCAGCCTGATACTCCACTGGGTATCAGGTTTCCAGGAAGTGAGGTACCCAAAGTTCACTGACTGTTGTTTCTGGATGTTATTGCTTGCCTGTTACGAGTTCTGCTTCCTGCTGCCAGTACTTCAGCACTCGCCCTCTGTTCCTCGCACAAGTCAGCCAGGGCCCTGAGTCTGTGCACGTTTCAGGAGGATTATCTGAGAGATGCAGTTAACTCATATACCCTGTTGTTGTAGGCAAATGGAGGAGCGTCTGGATTGTATGCAAATTCTTGCAATTGTTTGGGCTTCTTTGATAATGCTGGAACTTGTTACACATCAGAGGAAGCACATGGAGGTTGTGCGGCTTGGGGAACAATATCGTGCTCATCATTGCTAGTGGCTGGGGAAAAAAACAACCATTGCTGAGCCCTGAGTGTGTGTGTGGGGTCTGGAATTAGCAACGCTCCTCAGGAGGGGCCGTTGACAAGGATTGCTGCCTGAACAGCAGTCGTCAGTGCAGAAGTTTAAAGCATGCTATTAGTACCTGAAGGAAACCGCGTGTTAATTTGGGCAAGGAAAGGCTTTCTTGGTCTCTTTAAAATCTTATTAGTTATTACTCCTGACCTTTTTGTAGGAAAACTAAGGGGGTGTGTTTGGAACAGCCTGAGTGCGAATGGCTGCAGAGATAGCTTACTTCTGTGTACTTTATTGGGAATTTTGTGCTGTGTCTCAGTCAGCTTACACAGAAGGTAAATGAGTTTCCGTGTAACCAGTGTGTGACAGTGCTTCTGCTGGTGGTGTTGCAGATGTGGAAGGCTACTGCAGGCCACGCCATTGCCGTCAGTCAGGATGACGGAGCCGATGACTGGGAGACAGATCCTGACTTTGTGGTATGGCTTTCAGATCTCATCCGTTCTCCGGGACTGTGTGACGTAATGTGCTGAAGAGTAGTTTGGGGTTGGGGGGGTATATCTAAAGAGGATAAAGTGATAGGAGCTGGGAGAAGGGAGGATTAGGATTTTCTGTGCAGGATGAACAAAGCCATCTTGTTTTGCCTGGATGCTGCAGTCTGTAGTCTGTATGGAAGTGATTTAAACCGCTTCCCTATGGGGGTGATTGGAAGCAGCAGCTTCTTGGGATAGAGATTGTTCCATGTGCTTTGGCAGTGGGAAACACACGGGGCTCACAGCAGAACTAAAAGCAGATATAGTTTGTTTTCCAGCTCTTGGATCTCACCAACTTCTGAGAGGTTTTGCTGTGAACTCCAAAGAGTGGATAACTGGTAATGTCTTTGGGTTTTTAACTCTTTTTGTGTGTCCTTCACAGAATGACGTGAGTGAGAAAGAGCAGCGCTGGGGGGCTAAAACAGTGAAAGGATCCGGCCACCAAGAGCACATCAAGTAAAGCAGCTCTCTTTTAAATTTATTAATAGCCACAATCCCAGGCAGCTTTAATCAATTCATGTTCTCGGTTGCTTGTATCTTCATAACTAAAACAGGACTGTCTGTGGAAGACTGATTATTTGCCAGATTGCTAATCTTTCATATACATCAGTATCTTCAGACCTGAAATTAAGATCAGAACTGGGATGTAAGAGCTCTTAAATCTTGCTTTTTAACTGGCAGTGTTGTCCTTCCTGTCTCTGTGTCTGTAAAGTTTATTTGTTATATTTGGGTGCCAGAGCCCATACTGCCAGGGGAGAAGTTTGTGTTAGGTGATCTGAGCAGCTGCATTTGACACTTTAGGGGTAGATTTAGTCTCGTAATTCTCAGGCTTTGTTTAGAAAACTACTGCCAAACTCATGGAAATTCTGGCAAATTAACAGATGGATCCCTCTGACAGACTGAAAAAAATGAATGCATCACAAAGGCTATGTGAGACAAACGGTCCTTCTTCTGAATCCTATACTCCTTATGAAAAGTCTAAGGCTCTTCTTAAGAAAACTTTCAGGAAATCTGTGATTCAGGAAATCCATGATGTGGTCCTCGATTTGGTTTTACCTGTGTATTTCTGGGGCATCCAACCCTGCCATACAAAGCTGAGAATAAATGTCATCAGTGAGGGATGCTTCAGGGGCCAGCTGTGCTCTGCCTTCTTTGGAGAGCAGCGCTGACACCTGCTGGCTGGGTTCTGCTGGGGACGCTTTGACCCTGGTGGGAAGCGCGGTAAGGTACAGATTGCACTCTGGGCTTGTCCTTCTTGTGCATAGTCTGCGCTACTGCAGCTTCAGCTCCTGCGCGCATTGCAAGAGAACACCTGGGGAAGAAGAGGTGAATGTCTCTTCGTGTCCTTGTTTTGCGATACAGTTATGGCCAAAATGCTTGTTTGGAGTCAGAGTCCTGTTTCCATAGGGACTGTATGATAAGAGATGGTCCCTGTTCTGAAAAGTTGCCATCTAAAGCACTGGGAAGAATTTAAATAAGGACATGAGAAGAAAATACATTTGAGGCGTGTATAAATTCATGGTAATGGATTGTAAGATTTTTCCAATAGCAATATACTCTTCTGTGTTAAAGTCTTAAAAATATGAAAGCATTGGTTTTTCAGACAGTGTTCTGCACTGGAATAAATTCTGATTCTCAGAATATGGGGTAGTGCTCTGTATAACTGAAAAATGGGAAGGGTTTCAAAAAAACAAGCTGTCCAACTTTTAAAACATCTTCTTACTATTTATTTTGCATCTTCATGAAATTATCTTCTGAACCTTTCATAGTAAAACTTGCTGTTTGGTTATCTGTCTTTAAAGTATTCATCAGCTGAGAGAGAATGTATTCCAAGAACACCAGAACCTCAAAGAAAAGGAGCTTGAAACAGGACCAAAAGCTTCCCATGGCTATGGAGGGAAATTCGGTGTTGAACAAGACCGCATGGATAAAGTAAGCCTGCATGCTTTCCTGGGATGATGAGAGCAGCCTTGCCTTGCCTTGCTGGTGGTCAGCACGGCTACGTACGTGAGCTAAACTTGCTGGAGGTGAAGGCTGTTGTTCCTACTTTGCCAGAATCATTGAGCTGAAGCTCAGATCATGGCATAAGCTATATACATCAGTGGCTTGTTTTGATGGCATCACCCTTACAGTGCTGCAGCAAGGCCACTTATGACCGCTACCACTCAAGTCTGTCAGAACATCATGCTCTATTCTCGTCAAGCTTCTGTTCTAGATTCAAGATGCTACAGAAAAAAAAATAAAGGAAAGCATATGAAGTACCAGGAACAAATGTTTCAGGTGGCAAATTTGGAATCTCTGAATGGTGAAGGAAAGTTCTAGGATGTGCAGTAGATCCACGTGTGTGTGTGTGATGCTTCTGCTGTCTTTAGAGTAAGTCTGCTTTCTTATATCGTAGGTGGATTCCCTTGGAGTCAAGATTCAAGTTACTAAATGTATATTTATAAATTAAGAAAATACTTCATGCATGAATAAATCTAGCATTTTTTTTTTTTTTTAATTTCGATGCTATGCCAGCTCTTCTGTGCCAAAGAGTGAAGAAAAGGGTGTGCTGCTTCTTTTAAATTAGAGGGTAGCTCTCTTAAACAGTGATAAAGTATGAACAGTGACAAGTAATCCAAGTATTTAAAGAATCATTGTACTTCAGTCAGATGGTAATGTTTTACATAAGGACCCGATGGGTGAGTTGCATTCTGTTAACAAAAGTAATGATGGTAATTCCAGTAGCCATGTGATAACCAGACAGTCATATTGAATTCTGGCTAGTTTCTTTCACACACTTTGTTAAATTAAGAACCAAACCATTTCCTGAATACAAATGATTTTATTTTCCTACTTAATTTGCCTTCTTATGTTTCTAGTGAATGGAGAGATGTAAATTCTTCCTGGATTGCCATATTCCAGAGTCAATTGCTTTATAATGCTCAGTGGGCCTTTGAAACAGGCTAACCTAACCTGTGCAACTGCTGACCAGATTCAATACTTAGGGCTGTTCTGCAGCTGCATCGCTCTCTGGTGTCAGCAGCTTATCCCTCACCCATGGCCATGGGGAAAAAATATAAGAAAGAAACAAAAGTGAGCACTGTTTCCTATAGGCCAGAATTAACCATCAGGAAAAACTTGATGGTTGTGTCCATCTGACTGATAGTGGGAATGGTAGTGGGAGGCATTCATAATTCACATTTTAGTAAGTGAAGCTTTCTTCCTTGTAACTATAGCTCCAAAACCTCATCACTGAGATGTTCTTGTCAAGGGATGGCTCTCTGCTGGTGTGCTTGTGTTCAGGCATGACCCAGCTGGAGCAAATGAGAGTTACTGCAGTGTTCATGGTGTGGGTAGGGCAAAACCGTGGCACTGTCTTAAAATGAACAACTATATAATTCCATTTGCGAGGCCTCCATTGCTGATTCAAAATGTAGCAAAGTATTGTGCTGAGGAATTAAGAGGACTATTTACTCTAAAATACAGATTTTGAAGGAAAATGTTTTTTCTCAGTATTTTTTCTGAAAAGGGATATGTTATGATGCTTGATATTTAAAGAAATGCAGGAAGGAACTGTCTCATTTCTGGTGTCATGTAAAGAAAACATTCTTAACCTTACCTACCTCAATTTGCAAATAGTGTAAAGTCATCTCCCCCCTCCCCCAAGCTACATACGAATTTTAGATGTGGGCATTGTGTTCGTGTGAGCAGCAGCTTCAGGTGTCAGACTGAAGTGGCAAATTGCAGGTTGCTCTGGCTGGTGTTCACCTTTGACACTGGACACAGGAGAGCACCTTGCTGTGCTGTGTAGCACCCCCAAGGTGCTTGACTCCAGCATTGCTTCCAGCAGGGCACCCGAGCTCTAGGTGAAGGTAATACCAGAGAATGTTATCTGCAAGCAGGGGAGGATGGGCTTTCAGGTGTGTAATTACGTATCCTCTTGTCCCACCTGAAGCCAGTGGCAGCAGGGCACGTCTGCTCCTGGGGTTGCTGAGTTTGACTCACGTTTCAGCTACAGATGGAGGCTGCGGGGCCAGGTTGTCTGTGTTTTATCTGCAGCTAACCCTTCTTTTAAATTTTGCATGACAGCATCAAGATTTTGCCTGTATCTTTCTTGTTTTCATGCCTGTGGTTCAAGGAGAAAATTTAGAGTGTAGATCAGTCTCCATAAAACAGTTGTTGCTGTCAGGCTCTTTCTTGGCACTTCCCTTGCTTGGGCTGTATGGTAGCGTGGTGACAGTCTCCTAAAGGTGGCCCAGTGAGTAGCGGTTTGCAAGGAAGGTAGCTTGAGCAGAAAGAGCTGCGTGTTTGTAACCTCAGATTACCTGGTGTCATGTTTTCTCCTACGTACAGAACTGCTGCCTGTTCCTGACCTTTCCACTTTCTTTTAGTCAGCTGTTGGACATGAATACCAATCGAAGCTTTCTAAACATTGCTCCCAAGTGGATTCTGTGAAAGGGTTTGGAGGCAAGTTTGGAGTACAAACAGATAGAGTTGACCAGGTAAGCAATTTCTTTTGGTACTGCAGCTGCTCATAGCAGTGGACTTTATCAGTCTGTACATACAGCTGAAAAATTCCCGTATGTCTGCTCTTCCTGCTCTATTTGGAGTTTAGCAGTCAGCTGTCACGGACTGTTACCGAGATAAATGTCTGTTTAAAGCAAAACAAAAGCATAGGTAATTAAGTGGAGTTGAAAGGAAAACTGAAAAGAGATGTTAAAATATGTCTTTTAGATGGGCTGCGCTCTTTTGATGAGGGTAGGATCAAGACAACTACTAGAGAAGAAAGGCTTTGGGAGTGGTTTGTCTTGCTTCACAGTATGAACTACTGTGCAGAAGAACTGCTGTGCCGTGCCAAGAGCGCATAACGGCCCCGTGTGGAATGGAAATGCTGCATTTCTATTGTACAGAATTTCTGCTGTACTAAACTGCTGAACCTGGCAAGACAAGGGTATTTTAATAGGGCAGTTTGTTTAGGCAAGGGATGACAAAAACAAATCCAAGTTATTGATTATCGTGTAAATGAACATGGCCTGTAAGTTTTAAGGAGATATTTATGCTCCCAATCCATAAGGTCAGAACAGTATGGAAGGACACAGGAACTTTCCATGCTGTTTGTCCACTGCGGTTCAAGCAGTTTTTCTACTAATACCTAACGCTTTGTCACATCTGCATTTTTATTTCTCTTCCAGTCAGCTGTTGGGTTTGAATACCAAGGGAAAACTGAGAAGCATGCTTCCCAAAAAGGTAAGTGGTGAGGTGATTGCCTCTGTAATATATATTTTTGAAAATGTTAGAATAGGTTTTCAATCTTTTACTGTTTATGAAGGGCCTTGTTTAGTGAGGCCTCAATATATCACAGACAATTAATCAAATGTTGAGGGACTTGGGTGGAAGAGAAGATGAAAGAATATAAGTTTCAAAGCAATTTCATGAGTTGGTGAGGTTTTAATGACAGAAAATAGTGTGTCATTGCCATTCTTGCTCTTCTTGTAGAAGTAAGGTTCAGGAACATTTTAGAGTAGGAACTGATCTTGGCTGTATTGCACCCTATTGAAAACAGGGATTAGATTTAAGAAGCAGCATTATGAACTATAGGGCTGTTGCATACGTAACTTTCTGTGTTTAAAACTAAACTTAGTTTTGTATGTCAAAGAGTAATATTTCAGTTCTGAACTGCTTTTTCTTTTTCATAATACCTGGAATATGATTCTGTTAAAAGCTTTTCATTTTTCATGTGCTTTACTCTCAATGCAGACTACTCAAGTGGCTTTGGTGGAAAGTATGGAGTACAAGCTGACAGGGTGGACAAGAGTGCAGTGGGATTTGATTACCAGGGTAAAACTGAGAAACATGAGTCACAAAAAGGTGAGTATAGGTTCATGTTCTGACGTGGTAGGCATCCATGGCAGGCAGTGTTGTAAATTTGTTTTTTTTTTCCTCCATCTGTTGTACTCCTAGCCTGCTGAAAATTAACACTGTATGCAATTTATGTTGCTGAAAACTTTGTCTTCTGAAAAAGAAACCTAGAAACTTAGTTTCTAACTGCTCTTAAGTGATGATCCAAATGCTCTTACTTTGGAGGCAGGGCACATGTGTTTGTTTAGAGTTTTTGCTACTTTTGAGAAGCTAGAGGTTAAAAAACTGAGCCTGTAAGCAGTTTAACCACAGCAGAGTGTTTCTAAAAGAATCAGCTGATAGTATAACAAAACATTTCTTAGTCAGCAGTGTCTGGACTTCATACTGGATTGCTAATCAGGTTTCCAGGCGTATCTGATGAAAAAATCTATTATTTTATTGAAAAATAGACTCTTTTTTTTTTTGCTATCTGTTTTCTGTTTATCTCAAAGAAATATTTGCACTCTAGAAATGCTAAAGAAAAAAAGGGGGTGTTTGTTTAGAAGCATACAGGCTGTTGCTGATATGGTTCTTGGAAGTTCACTTTGCTATAAGTGTCTTAAGAATTTTGTCACGGAGTCGAGCAGCAGAATTGCTGTTGTCACCTCATAGTTGAAATAAATATGATGCCATTTTGTTATTCATCCTGACAAAACGTGTTCTAAAGAATTTATGACTTCAGTGTCCTGAATCGAAATTAACAGGGGATGTCAGTACTTCTTTTAAGATGTAATATAATGTTAGCGCATCTGATTATCGCAGTTTTTCAAGGTAACAGTTTGTTGTTGAACTCTTACAAACAAAACTCTTCACTCTTATCTCTAGATTATTCCAAGGGCTTTGGTGGTAAATATGGTGTTGACAAGGACAAAGTGGACAAAAGTGCTGTTGGCTTTGAATATCAAGGCAAAACGGAAAAACATGAATCACAGAAAGGTTTTTATTATCTTATTTAAGAATACTAGTTCAAAACAATCAGCCTCTCCAACCTAGGAAGACATAATAATTTTTGTTGGTGGTGGTACGTGTGTGTTTACCCCTTGTGTATGTAGATTTCTATTTCCTTTAGATGTAAAGGAAGGCATTAGAAACTCTCCCTGACTTTTGCAATCTGATTTCCAAGGGATCTATGTCTGTACGGATATTGTTTCAAAAGTGTGTAACTGCACAGATCTATGGTCTTCAGAGGCAGTATCAAATCCTTCATTATTTACATATCTGCGTTTTGCTGATAGATATGTATGTATTATGTGGCTTTAGTTGGAAAGTGCATCAGATTCTTCAAGTCTCTGAACATTATTGAGTCTATATGCTGTAACCTGTGTTGGATTTGTACTGCCTCCTTGCATCATGATCCTCGAGTTACTGAATGGGTGTCCTTCCCTCAGTCTTAGGGGAGCAAAAAAAAAGAATGAAAGTGTCGTTAACAACAGGGCAACTTATCCAGTAACTTATCTGCCATAATACCATTTCGTTCTAAATACTGTTTACAATCATATACTGCAATAATGTTTTCTAAAACTTCATGCATACAGATTATGTGAAGGGGTTTGGAGGCAAGTTTGGTGTGCAGACAGACAGACAAGACAAGTGTGCGCTTGGCTGGGATCACCAGGAGAAAGTGCAGCTGCACGAATCCCAGAAAGGTATTATCTCAGTTCAAGATTCTTAGCCCTTCTTGTTATCTTCCCTGATACACACTTTTTTTTTTCTCTTCCCTGTGTGAACCCTCCTCCCCCAGTATCTTAAGCTACAGTCTTACAGTGCTAACATGTATCTCCTTTTTCTGTGTTTGAACTGTTGCTGTGTATTAGTTGTACTGGTGTCTGCAAAGCAGGTTAAGCACATCTGCTTCTGAGTCCCTGAAAGTTCGGACTTAGCTAAGTTCTCACTGGAGAAGCCTTACAAGTCTGCAGGTAGCCTGGATTATTTTTTTCTTTATCAGTTGATTTTGTACAAACCACAAATTAGCAATTTCTTTGTACTTTCCATGAGGACCTTCACAAATAATCTTCCTTTTTCTCTTTTTGGTCGTGCATACTCCTATTTCCATGCAGAGGAAATCTGGCATCTAATACTATGTGAGATATCTGGGTTGGTACCCAGAAGAAAAGTTCCAAAACAACTCTTGCTTCCCTGCCTGTCACCACTCTTAACTTAAAGAAATTTACATTAATTAAGCTAAAATTTCTTAAAATGAAAGTGATTCTCAGAATTTAGTTCTGTTGGATGCTCCATCAGATTTGTTGCTAGAGGGTTGCCTGAAGCCCTGGTTTTTGTGCCCTCATGTCATTTATTAAAATGGCTGTTGTAAGGCAGCGGTAGAGAATGGTCATAGCTCTTAGCTGAGAGCCTTTTTTCCTCAAGCTGTGTAGCAGCAGCGATATTGCTTCGGTAAACAGTGCTGGCTAGGGATATCTGATGGTCAGTGTCTGTGATCCCTATTTAAACACATCTTTCAACAGTCAGAGCTGTGGTGTACAAACGTGAACTATGCTGATGAAGGAAGCTCATTTCGTCCTTAACTGCTAATCCTCTTGTATCTTGTTTTGTTTTGGTAAATAATATGTGTGTGTGTTTGTGTTCAGAATGTTGGTCAAATGCAAGTGCATTATGCAGTATGTATGAAAAAAGTTGAGAAGTACTGTTTTTCTGTGACTGCAGAATGGTGTTCCAATGTCTGATAAACTGCATTGACCTCTTCCTAGTCTCAAGTGGAAACTTCTGAATTTACTTGTACAAAACTGTATTAATAATTTTTTAACCATTCAAAATGATTGGTAATTGACAAATGCTGCAAAAATTATTTTGAGTGTATCTGACTAAACTTTATTTTCGTCCTTTCATTTTAATGTATTACATGTGGCTTTTTCAGACTATAAGAGTGGTTTCGGAGGGAAATTTGGTGTACAGACAGAAAGGCAGGACCCATCTGCTGTGGGGTTTGAATACAAGGAGAAACTAGCCAAGCATGAATCTCAACAAGGCACCGTTTTCACTTGTTACTTTCTTAATAGTGCAGCCACTTCTTACACAGTCTTAAATAGTCGTCTAAGTAGACTGATGCTAGTAATGTGCAGACACTTTCTTGCGCTTCTGTTCCTACATGACCTAGCAATGTTCTTCCATTTTATTCTGGAAATGTTACATGAAACAAGCCTGTGTTCAGGAAAGGATATCCAGTGTTAGTTAGCAGCTCTAAAAGATTAAGCATTTAGTTAATACATTCAGTGTGATAGTAACAACATTATTAGTATGATGTTAATGACATGCTTACCAGTTCAACAGTCTAAATGTGAAAATATGCCTGGATAAATTGGTGGAAAAATATTCAGATCAGGACCGTGCATGTAACCCATAACAAGCAATGGATTATGGCAAGATCATTTGCAAATGACTGTAGTCTTTAAAACAAGAAATAGGGAATGTTTGTGGTTCGTGGGTGAGCAAATGCTGTTATAATGCTCTCTTTATTCATTGTGAAATAGTTGGGGTACAAACCATGAATTCCTGGTTTTCCGTTATCTTAAAGTGAGAAGTCTGGATCAGGAAAATGTAAGTGTAGTATATTTATTCTGGCTGAAAATACGTACAAAGCTGAAGAGAATGAGGTTGTTCATTCTGACAGTCAATATTTTCCTGTGCTATAGTGACACAAATTCAGACTTTGAGTGTCCAATGTGCCTTAACAGACCCCCAAGTCCAACACTAAAATAGCTGGTTAGGGGACCCTGGTGATTTGGGAGCTGAGAAAAACAGTAGTCGTAATTATACTTTAGGGATGTATAGGAAAGCCTGTCCATCTGCAGTCTAAGGGCATGTTCCTACAGACAGTTCAACTGCTCAGTACCACCAGAAAGAGGTGTTTTCCCAGCCACACGCTCTTGCTTCTTCTGTTGCACTGGCTCTGGTGCTCGTCAGACATTTCTCTGAGTGCAATACACTAGAAAGAGCAGAAAGCTGCTCTTGTTAGGACTTCTTTCTTTTTATGCCACTACGCCTCCAGAGAGTAACGGGTGCTAGAGTCGGCATCGGGCGACAGTAAGAGCGTGCAGCTCAGAGGTGGTACAGAGCAGCAGGCCCACCCCATTTCTGTGGTGGTGGGTTGTCACAGTCGTGCTGTCTTGAGGAACTGCCCCTCTCCATATGTGTAGCAGGAGTTATTACCAATGAGATTACTATTCATCAGTTGGGTATCATGACCAAATCCACTGGAACAAGAAATTTCTTAAATTTTCCTGCCATTTGTAGCATTTACCAAATTAAGGAGGAAAAAAAGCAAACACACACCTCTGTGGTCACCGAAGACTGGATGTCACTCCTTTGAGCAAAGCAAAAGTGACTTAGGTTATATGATTGCTGCAGAGGGCTAAGAATTGGTGCTGTGAAAGGCTGTGTTACAGAAGTGATGCATTAGAAGGGCTCATCCCTTACTCCTTGCTTGATACCTTATCAGCCCTCAGCTTAATGTTTACTCAAAGAATGCATGCGGCCCACAGTCTCTCATCTGCTGGTGTACCTGAAGGCTCTTGTGGTTATGTATCCTTTCTGCATCAAAAACCAAGTTGCATTTTCTTTGGCGGCTGTCACTGTATCTTTGCATGCAGCTGAAATGGCTATTTGCATTCAAAATGGCTGTTTGCATTTGGCAGAAAGATGGACAGAAAGCTCCCCACACTGACCCTTTTATCCTGCTTTTTAGATTATTCAAAAGGATTTGGTGGGAAGTATGGTGTACAGAAAGATCGGATGGATAAGGTAAGTTGCCTGAAACAACTGTGACTTAAGTGGTCCATAGGGATAAAAAAAAAAAAAGTAGTGTGGTTAGATCTGTAGTGTTCAGCTCTTTATTTCTGGGTGCTTCTTCAGTCTGTTGTTAGAGCTCTTCTGAGCTTTTCTAAATCCCTAAAAAGCAAGTGAGCATGATGCTAGTTTATACACGCATGTATGTGTATACATACATGTAGTGTGTGCATATATGTATACATAAATACACGAGATATATATGTATAAATATATATATATATGAAATATGGAAAGCTGAAGCTTGAAAATGAAGAATAAGAAGGTCCATTAATTCCACAGTTCCAGTCATGTTTTCTAACAACTGGCTAATGCCTTGAGAATATCTTTTTAGTGGACTGCTTAAAACAGGTGTCCAGTATCTACCAAATTTGCCCATTTTGATCATCAGGGACTTTCTCGATACGAGAATTCATTTTACTATTCTGTAACAGTGAAAAGTAGGGCAACTTACACCTCCTTTCTACCTTTCCATTTTTAAATTTAGAAAGCTAGAAAATGAAGAAGACTACAATGAGATTTACCAACTGGATAAATATATTCTCAGCTTCATATAATGCATTTTAAAGTGAGAAAGTAGAAGAACTGAAAGTCAGTAGGAATCCTTTGTAATTGTGGCTTCAGGACTCAAGACCATTCATGTAAAAAACAAAAAAAAACAAAATCCCTCTAATTTTGAATACTGTTTTCAAAATGCTCCCTCTGTTTTAAATGTATCTTCTTATATAAGAGAACTGGATGCTTTTGCCTAGTTAGAAATCTTGCACCATGTGGATTAGAACAGCAACAACTGTACAAACACCCTATAAATTTTTAAGTTGTTGCCTCATTTTCAGTTCTGATGAGTCATCTGTTCATCAACTGCATTTTCTTTTTAATAGGATTTTAATGTATTTAAGTCTGTCCCTGAAGACTCCGAAGTAGTTGAACTACAGAAATTATTCTATTTGTCAAGTTTTGGTTCTTCCTGATTTTTGATGTAAAACAAAACAAAAAGCTATAGGGGCAATGCCAAAATAAAATATGTCACAGAATGAAGCTGTCTGAATATTTTCTTGATTTTTTTTTTTTTTAATGTACGTTTTTCCTCCTTAATGGTAGAATGCAGCCACTTTTGAAGATATTGAGAAACCAGCATCAACATACCAGAAAACCAAGCCAATAGAAGCTGGTAAGACTTCGTACCCATATCCTTTTTCTGGAGGGGATAATGTTCAAAAATCCAGGTTGTTATTGTTGATGTTGCTGTGATGAGTAAGGACCATCTAGAGGGAACTGCTGTGTTTGCAGATCTCTAGCAACCTCAGCTACTGTCTCTCTTCTCCTGTCAGAGGTTGTTTTGTTTTGGTGTTTTTTTACTTTGAGGGTCATCAAACTTGAGGAAGGGAAGATAAAGTGCATCAGAGTGACGAGAAGACTGAGTAGGGGAGCAGGGTGTTGGAGACTGTACTGTGGGGAGGAGGGGAGGAGAAAGGATAGAATGACTTTCCTGAAAAGTCCACAAGCTCATAGAGAAGAAACTGCAGAAATGTGGTCAATCCTTGCAGAAATTTGTACCATAAATTAATTCCAGACTACTATTATACAGAACCTTAAGCAATAACATTTGACTTTTTTTTTTTTTTTTTTTAACGTTGCAGTTGCTAATAAAACAAGTAGCATCAGAGCTAACTTTGAAAACCTAGCCAAGGAAAAAGAACAGGAAGACCGAAGGAAGGCAGAAGCTGAGAGAGCACAAAGAATGGCAAGGGAGAAACAAGAGCAGGAGGAGGCTCGAAGGAAACTGGAGGTCAGTAGGACTCCAATCCCATTTGGGTAGCATGTCTAGTGTGTTTCAGTGTAAAGCTGGGAGAAAAAAAAAGAATCTTTTAAGAAAATATATTTTCCTTCATTACAGCAAGACTTTAAAGCTGTGTGTGCTCCCGTCTCTGCTTTACCTGTCTGGAAAACCAGCCATCTACCAACATGCACTGCATGTTTATCACATGTCAGATATGGTGGTGGAGTAACACCTAATAGTGTATCATTTTTGTATGTAGCCTATTCCCAAATAATTATGCTAGTCTGAGGTGCTAATTTCTGCAGTCTGACCTTGCCCTACTTTAGTCTTGCCATACTTCTGCCTTTTGGTAACACCAGATTCCCTTGGGCGTGAAGGAGTTTGCAAGGGGAGGGACACATGGTCCCCCGAAGGCCTCCTGAATGCTTGTCCAAGAATTGTGATACTATGATGACAGGGATGCTGTTTTTTTGGAATCAGTATTGTTGAAGATGGAGATGGTGTCGCCCATTGGTATGCCACACCTCTGAGATGAGGGAAAATAATCTTCCAAAGGTTAATTAAATCTTGGTTTGGGAATTAAGAAAATGACATTTAGCATCAGCATGCTTAAAAGGTTAGTGATTTGTTTCTTATTCATATGTGAAGCAATTCCAGGAGATGGTTAGTCAGAAAATGCATCTTATCTGCTTTATAGAATTTGCATGTTTAGTGAAATTCTGCTGCTAGATGGAAGGACTAGTCCTTCATGTCTTGTCCATTTGCTTTGTTACATGATGCCAGAGGCTTCTTAGCATCAGTAATACTGAGGGCCAGCTATTTGCAGCTCTAACCTTTCATGCAAGCTGCTGTAGCAGTGTTTGTTCAGAGCCTCTGTTATTCTGATTTCATGGCCTCATACTTGCAAGCCCTGTTAACTCTCATTGCATGGACTGGCAAGAAACTACTACCAGCATTAGAATAGTCCCCCTTTTCTCCTTCACTTCTTGTTTCACAGATATTAGTTTATAGTGGAGAAGAGTAAGCACAGTGCCCAAAAAATAGTCTTTTAAATGCTGGGTAGATGCTGCTTAGCCATTCATGTGCACTGAGACTTAACAGCCAGCTTGTATACAACACTGATGCTCAAACAGCGTGCTCCAATTAGTGCTAGCAGTGTCACAAGCAGGAAGAACTAGCAGGGTATTGAATGGATTGTGGTGAAAAGTGTCTCTCACTCAGAGAGAGGCACAGCAAAAACTGTGCCTCATCCTCATCGTCTTCAGCTTTGCCACTTGCTGCGTTGATGAGACATCCCCAGAGGTGAATACTTCTCTGGGACCCTGGTTACTGCTCTTCTCAGCTGAGTATTGGAGTGTTTCCCCATTCCCCCACATCTCTCTCTCTCTCTCTCTCCTCTTGTTTTTATTTTTCTCAAAAGTAACTTTCATTGTTAGAGTCAATGGATGCCATCAGACTTCAGTAATACATTTTCTTGCGTATGAACTTGTCTCAGCATCCTCAGTGTGGCAAGTGGAATACAGGGAGGACTGTTAGTTGTGTTTTCAGATGTGTTCGGTTCTTTGTTTAACAACAAGCAAGACAGAGCCCAACGACTTCTTTTTCACATGTGGTACCTACTTCCCTGAGCAGGATGCAGCTACAGGATGCCAGGGTGTGATGTTCGTCCCATTGCACCAGCATGGTCTGATTCATCGCCACTTCAGCCTTGGTGTGAATAATTGTTTTATACGTATGAAAAATGCATGACAGGCTTACAGTAGCATAGCTCAGATCTTTCTAGACTAAAAAAAAGACAACTGCAGTGAAACCTACACACTGCACGTCAACTAAACTAGCCTAAACCAGCATGATTTACCTGTTTATCAGCACTGTTGAGCCACTTTTAACTGCTTTGCTAGCTTAGGGAATACATAGTCACACAAAAGTAGAAAATTAACAGAACCAAATAAAATGTCCAGTTAACCTCGGCTTCTCAGCTCTGCTGCTCACAGGTGTGCAGACCAGTACTTCTTCTGAAATAGCTGTGTAGTTTTGCAGTGCCGAAGCTGCTTGGCTTGTGTATTTTGTGTACAGTTCGGCTTTGGAAAGCTGCTAACTTTCTTCTGAATTCTGTTGGAATTTGGGCAAATTCTAGCTTTATAGGGTGGATAAGTCTCTCCAACCAAAGCGATTGCTGCTTTCCTTCTTTTTTCTTTCAGCTTACGACCTCTTTTGCCTTATGGCTTCAGTATCCATGGCACAAGTATATGTTCACTGCATACATTTATCACAAGATGAATGGGAATTCATCTTTGTGTATCAGTAATTTCTTATTATGCTGCTTTTCATCCCTGAGTACTTTGTGAACTTTAAATACCTCCCCTCAACCACTATTTGGGTTTCTTTTACTATCCTGGAGAAAAACGTATTACACCATCAACACAGCATCTTCCACTTTCTTAAAGATGAGAGAGGAAGTGAGAAAGATCTGGAGTCGAGAAATCAGTCCTTTCTTTTCAGTAAGGTCAGCATGCCTGCTCCGGGGCACCACTTTGAGCATTAGGCAGCTTGGGCTGCTGTGTGTCATTCTCAGCGCTGGCATGAGCCACACAGAAAGAGGCTCAATGCTTGCCTTGAGGAGAGTCCCTTGGTTCCCCTCTCCTCGGAGTGGTGAAGCTGAAATATGTCCAGTCTGGACAGTTGTTACGGGAGTTCTTCAGATGAGAAAAGTTGAATGCCTCAGCTTTTGCTCACTGAAGGCCACAGCAAAATGCCATCAGCATGCGTCACCACCTTCTTCTGGTGCAGCTTGTTGAACTGGTAGCCCCACAGCTCCTGTAGCCGCTGCCAGGCTGTCAGTGCCCCTGAGCTACTGCCCAATGTTCCCAGCATGCTTCAGTGTTTAAGGTTACATATCACCAGTATCTAGGTCTAGCACCTGTTTTTTTTTTTTTTCACTCACCGTCTTCTTCAGTCCTTGTCCTTGCCACCAGCACTGCAACCCTAGTAAGAAGGATGTAGTCTGTCAACTCCGGTGACCGTTCCATGGTGTGACAAGGAACGGGAACAAATGCTCTTTTTGGACACAGCCTGGAGGCAGCCTTGAGGGGTGTACATTGCTCATGAAAGTGCAACTTCTCTTCTCTTTAAGAGATCTTGCTTTTCTTTTCACTTAACTCTTCTGCCAGCACATTGGATCTGGGTAACATTATGGTTTGTGACTTGCAGCAGCATTGTTATCCTTGCGGGATTTAATTTAGTAGGTATTTTACTGTTTGCCAGGTAAGGGAGAATCATGAGGTGGGTTGATGGCTGTCACAAGTGTTGCATTGTTGATAAAGTTATTCTGCATCCATGAGATCACTTTGGAAAGCACTTGCTTCCAGTTACTGCTGAGAATCGCTACGAAGTGTCAGTCCCCTAAGGAAAATGGACTTCTCAGTATTCATCCTACTCTTTCATCTCTAAGGTATATATTTTCATCTGGCAATAAACACATTCCATTGTCTTTACTTTTGCTTCCTTCTCAGCAAGGTGACTGGTGCTTTTAGGGTTTTTCAGTTAGCCTATCTGAAGCTTTGTAGGTCATCTCCAAGATATTGAAGGTAGTTGTTAGGCAACACTCATAACTGGGGACTGTTATTTCCTTACTTTGATTTGGTTGTTTCTAGGGGATTCTACAAATGAGTCCTTGTAAGTAGTGCAGTCCATCTTTGAACACCTGGGCCTTAAAGTAAATGTTCTCAAGTCAAAAACTTGACTTCTTATCACAGAGCAATTACTCACCCTGAAATGGAAGGAGCTCTCTTACCAGGGTCCCAGGATACTTTTTATTCTTAACTCAGCACTTCGCCTCTTATGCAACTGCCTCATAAATGTGTCTTTCTCCTAGGGCAGGTGGCAACTCTGCATTACCTCATACTGACCCGTTTTTTGTACTTTATGCACAGTTTTGCTCTGCATCTTTGCTACAAGCAGGTTGCTGTTCCTCAAGATGTAAGGAGGTCCTTCCTGTCGTGGCAGCCATGTCTTCAGTGGAATGCCCTTCATGTTCCCTTTGGCTTGATAAGTAGAGAAGTCAGTATATTCCTTTGGGTTTAGAAAATGCTTTGTAATTCCCTTGCACCATGGTTGCATTTTCATGAGGAGAAGCAGCAGATACATACCAGTGCTCTGGAGATCAGGGCTATTTTGAGGACAGAACTTTCCAACTTTTCTTATGAGGTTATGGTTTAGAAGAGATTCTCTGTTCCTCCAGGTAGCTGTTGCTGTCAGTGTTGGGTCTGGGGACCCTCTGAAGTTTGTGTCAGTCCTTCAGCTCTGACAGGCTGTGCTGCAGTCCTCAGCAAGAAGTGGGAAATCCTTTCTGGTGGCTATGTGTTTTGTGAAGGATTGCACAGTCGGCATAAAAAATATTGATGTTTCTTTGTGACAGAGGGCTTGTGTCCAGGCTCACTCTCAAGTACAGTCCTGACACTGGCCCAAAGGAGCAGTGCATGCATTTCCTGAGGTACCTCTGTAGCCAAGCATTTTGGTTAGGGTAAGGCAGCACAACATCCTGTTGGCTTTCATTGTCCCAGGGTCACCTGTACGTTTTGGTGTTGGGCTGCCTTTGCCTTTCAGGGTTTCTTCGGTTCTCTCAGCCTGACCCATGTAACAATTTGTCTGTCTTGCTCATCTCAGCCCTGAAATGATCCTCTTCATGCTCTGGATGCTGAATGGCTCTCTGTTAGACTCCTCCTGTTCCAGCTTAGTTGCAGCCTTTTTTTTTTTTTTTTTTAAACAAATGAGGAGGAGATGACTGGTTGTACATATGCCAGAAAGCCAGGCGTTCTGCTTAGTATTCTCACTGGGCCATCTCCCCTTTCATTTTATCTGTCTATAGTCTGGAAAGCGTGTGGGAAGCTCAACCTTTCTGTTAGCTCTCTTGCTCTTTGGTTTGCATGATCATGTGTTCATAAGTAAGATCTGTGCACCAAGGGTGGTGGATCTGGGCTTTTTCATTGAGGTTTCTTCCTGCTGAGGGAACAGTTCTTCAGAAGAGTTCAAAAGTAGTAACACAGGTTCTCATGAGTCAGTGGGCTGTTGTCTTTTTGTTTTCCTTTCCCTCTCAAAATGGCTTTCTGGCTTTACTGTTATTTTTGCTGTAAGTGTGGGTTAAATTCAAGTCGTTATGCTTGATTTTTCTTGTGCTTCATCAGGGATTCTGTTGCCTGGACACATTTGAAGTTTTTTTCCAAGGCTGGTATTTAAATTTCACTGTAATCAGATGATCAATGTTCTTCCAGACTGAACATCTCCCTGGTTAATTGTGTGATTCCATAGGCTCTGAGGGAGGGAGGATGGGGTTAAGGGGAAACTGAAGTGGCGCTGGTTTGGTGCCCCTCCCGCAGAAGCTGACCATGGAAAGGGTGCAGTGATGTGATGGGGGGCCTTTGACTTGTGCAAACTAATTCTTTAGGAGAACTTCCTTGCACAGACAGAAAGTTCTCTCACTTTAAGAAAGTGCGTGGGCATCTGCCCTCCCACAGTGGGAACGTACATATGGACTGCATTCCTTCAAGAATCCTGTTTACTGGTAACCCTTTTTCTTTTTTGCTTTTCACATATGTCACATAGGCAAGTGGTGTTCAGGGAGCTCTTCTTTAGCTGCTGTTATGGATCAACGAGTGCCTCACGGCTTAGCTAGCCTCTGCTACCGTAGAGAACGAAGCAAGATGCTGTTTCACAGGGAACATTTCCTTGTGGAAGAAACGCTGCTCTGAGGTGGCCTGAGGAGACCATGCAATTTAAATGTCTTATGGCAGTTGTGCTGTGGCTATCTTAAACAGCGATCTAGATTGCAGAGACCATTTCATAGGATAAATTATTCAATAATTATTCAGTGTTTGGCATTGTTAATGGATTGATACTAGCTTGTTTGTCCCCAAACTTAGATTTGTGTTCTAATAAACACTTTGCTTGTACTTTTTCATCTGTAGTGCAGCAGTTAAAGTGGGGAAAGGGCGTTGGGACAGATTTTTTCCAGAAAGCTCAGCATAAGCTTTGAATTGGACTTCAAAGCTGGCTCTGTTCTCAGGACACATTCTCCTTTATTTCTTTGATGTATTTTTTCTAAGCTGTGGCAAACAAAGGAAAGGAAGAATTTTTTTGCAATGAAGTCCTGTCATTTCATCTCTGGTCTATGATTTCTCCTGAGAATTCTTTGGGGAGTTGTGGCTTGATGGACCTGAATAGCTAGAGTGTACATTCTCCCATGATTTGTATTCTCTGACCTT
>VXAV01004873.1:144610-162451 GCA_013399715.1 Alectura lathami | reverse complement strand
AAAAAAAAAAGGAAGAAAGTTTGGCTCTAGATGCACACACAGATTTCTTTTCCTTCATGGTAAAGATAAGTAAAATGATATCAGTAGCTGAAGGTCTTGAAGTACAAAGTTTTTTTGAAGTCATGCAAGCAGATACAGTCCTGAGTAATGTGCTCCAGGGGACCCTGCCTGAGCAGGGTGGTTGGACCAGCTGATCTCCAGAGGTCCCTTCCAACCTCAGCCATTCTGTGACTTGGTTGCATTTCTTGGGGTGCAGTATGCAGTCTTCCTAAGGAATGGCTTCCTGATGATTATTGTGATTTTGTCCTCTGATTCACAGGTGGGATGGCACAGTGTGAAATGCTGGAGTGCCAGCATGCTCGATTCAGGTTCATGTTCCTTGTGTTGCAGAATACAATAGTAATATTGCTTTTATTTCTACCACATGGAACTCTTCTGAACATTTGAACCCCTCATTGTCAGTTTATAGAATTTAATTTTGTACAAGCTACTCAGTCTTTTCCTTTGGCAGGCTTTTGGCAGACCTGCAAGAATTTAAAGGATCGTTTCTCGTCAAGGACAATATATCAGCTGTATAATTAGAACATGGGGGCTTCAGGTTCTCTAAAACTATGCTGAAATGGTACATGAGACTCAATCAGTTAATGAACAGAATGAATGTATTGAACGCAGAAACCCTGCAGCTCCTGTGGAAGCGTGCCAAAGAACATTGGGTACTCTGTTTTAAATTCATGTATCCATACATACTGTGCGGTTTTTGGTTCTCATTTTTTTTTCTCCTCTGCTTTGCAATATTGCTGAGGCTTTCTCTCATAGCCAGTCTAAACCACAGGCAGGTCTAATGATGCAGTCAGTCCAGGCCTGTTCTGCCCCCTGCTCACTTCAGTTTATTTCAGAATGTGCTGTTTATTTCTGTTATTGGAGGATTGTTTCTTGTTCTTTCACCAAACAGTGTTTAAACTACAATGAAGCTTTTCTTTCTGTTCATTTAAGGAGCAAGCTAAAGCCAAAAAACAAACTCCACCGCCATCTCCTTCCACACAGCCAGCTGAACAGAAGACACCGTCAAGCCCAGTCTACCAGGTTTGTTAGCATCACTCTCAGCGCCTAGCTTTTGATCCTAAGTGCAGGAACCTCTTTACAAAATCCTAACGAACTTCAACGACTGTTTTTGCAGGATGCAGTTTCCTATGATGCAGAGTCTGCCTACAAGAACTCCGGCACATCATATTCAGCTGCACATGAGCCAGAGTCCGGCTACAAAGCTGCAGAGTCAGACTACCAAGAAGCAGTGAGCCAGCGAGAGGCAGAATATGAACCGGAGACAGTCTATGAAGTGGCAGGGGCAGGAGAACATTACCAAGCAGGTAGAGTGCTTGTTTCTGGTGTGGAACCCTGTAAGACGAAGACTTGGTTCCCTGGGCAGTGACCTGATGAATAGCTGTGCCGATATCACACTGCCCTCATTTGCTGAAGTCATTGTCTGATGGTGCTTTGTAGATTCTCCACCAACAAACTTCAATTAGGAGATGAAGATGTGGCTAGGGCGAGGTTGAAATTACTTAGCTTGTGAGGTGATGTTGGAATAATTACAGTGCTCTCCAGTGTACTAGTTCAAAAAGGAATTTAAGAGTAACCATTTCCTCCTTGTGTAACACAATTCACCTTGAGAAAAAAAGATAGTGAGTCTAGATGTGTGTTGAGCCAGTGCTGGCCTACCAAGCAAAAAATTCTGTCAACAATTCTTGGACTTGAAAATTGATATGGTGTTCTCAGTGCTAATAAGGGAGTGCAGTCCAAAACTAATGGCACAGAAAGAAGTCAGTTCTTTTGAATTCCTGTTTTTCTCACTTCTTCTGGTTGCTAAAATTGTGTTGCTCAGGTACAAGAACCTGGAAATCCTGAAGAGATCCCATCACACACACCCCCAAACGTGCACACATATCAGTTTGTATTAAATAGTCTCTTACGTGCTGATCTTGGGCTCAGTTGTTGTTCATCGAATTTTTAAGTGTTACAGAACTAGTTATTTTTATACTGTATTAAATGCCTAGTTGAGAATGCTTCCTGTCAGGCTTTAATTGTATGTGATTTGTGAAAAAAATGATCCATTTTAGAAGGTACGTCAGCACTGTTCGAAATTTGCATGGTTTGTTCCCTGCTTTCTGTGTGGGGTTAGGATTAGAATGAAAGGAGGGATACCATAGAAAAAACCTGGAGCAATAGGTAGCCTGCTTTATGCTTTCATTTTTTCTTCTCTCTTTCTCTCTCTCTTTAGAAGAAAATGCTTATGATGAATATGAAAATGAACTTGGAATTACAGCCATAGCCCTTTATGATTATCAAGCTGGTAAGCAAAGCTCTTGTTCTTAAACCTGTCTGATGGAAACTTTTTTGGAAGCCGAGTCTAGATTTTTTTCTTGTCCTTCCATTTTGTAGTCTCCTGTAGATTTAACAGTAGCAGTGAGACGCTTCTGAAAGCTACCATCCACTGTTTCTAGAAATTATAGGGGTTTAAAAAATCTTTTTAAACCAAGCATTAACACGCTGCCTAAACCCTTGGCGTGAGTAGTTGTTTAAGATTTCTACTGGTTAATTCTGGGGGGAGCTCAGGAAGGTAGAGTGGGTCTCAGGGTGTTAGGTAGCAATTGCTGCTCTGAGTTGGAAACACGCCCACAGCGCAGTGGATGAGAACCAGCAGGCTGTCTGCGCCCAGCGCCCTGCTTCACACACCCTGGTGGGAGGGAGGACAGGGGTGGGTGCTTGCGGTGTCTTTAGTGGGCTGTAAACAGGAGCACAGGGGCACTGCTCCCGTGCGAATACTGAGCCTCTTCTGCTCTCTCCTCAGCGGGCGATGATGAGATCTCCTTCGATCCAGATGACATCATCACAAACATAGAAATGATTGACGACGGCTGGTGGAGGGGTGTCTGCAAAGGCCGATACGGGTTGTTCCCGGCGAATTATGTGGAGCTGAGACAATAGAGACTATTGTCTGCTGGTTATGCCTTAATTCCCCAGTCAATAAATCTGACCTAATACACTACAAATCATGATGCTTTTCTGAGGATGGAGGGGTATATACATATTGCTTTTATATTTAATACTTCGCTGATGCTTTTTAAAATGTTTATGCCACAGAAGTTGCTAATATATTGTAACTACTATGTTCTTCACTAAGGCTCTTAAAATGATTTTCATGCATTTGGAAACATTTCTTCTCTGCCAAATTAGTGATTGTCGTAAAAAGCCTTTCCAAGGACAGTTAGCTGTCTGTCGTAATATTGCATGTTTTACTCATAAGTGAGCAGATTTACCTAGTGTTTAAGTCTAGTTAGTCTTCCACTAAATGTTTTCAGCTAAGAAAATCATGGCTATGCAGGTTATTTGCATTTCCACTAAGCGAGGGGGGGCGGGGAGGACTGAGGAAGGACATAATTTTTTCTTTTCCAGGTAGTGTGTGAAAAAGCTAAGAGAATGCTTGAGAGTTTCAGCTAGTGGCAGTTAATCAAGTACTGTCCAGTATTTATGGAATGTTAATGTTACGAAGGAAACAGTCTGGTTACTTTTTCCTTTTCCTTTGAAGTGAAGTTTCTTGGATATTGCATTTTTTTTTCTTTCTTTTTCCTGATCTTTCTCCCTCTCTTCCATGTTATCCTGGAGGAGGACTACAAAAACACTCTAGCACTGATTGTCCCAGATTTCTTTGCTTTTTGTTTTTGTTTCACCTCCCCTCTCCTCTTTCACAGGAAAACTTGAAAAATTACTCTAAACGTGTTGATTCACTCAGTGAAATTGTTCAAAGGGAAACTGGCATCCAAATCTGTGCGACTACCTACAGGAATAGTCTCATTGCTTTAAATGGGATAAAAAAGGCAAGATGGAATTGCAGTCGTTCCGTGTACAGTGCATCCTTTGTTCATACAATGAAACAGGCAGGCCTGCTGTGCAGTAATAACATTTAATATAACCATACTTGAGTTGAGGAATGTTAATACAAATGATTTGGTTTAAAACCCATATAAATAATCGTCATTATTAAACTGTACAAGGGAGAATTGTACTTTTTTGTCTTCAACAGAAACTGCCAGTAATGTTCTACTAAACAGTGGATTTAAACCTGTTCTTTGCCAAAATTAAAACTGAAGTTTTTGTCGTTCTAGAAAGCTGACTTCACTGCAGATTTAGGGTCCCTACCAAAGATAGTAAGTTGCATCTAATAGTGCACATGTTAAATGTATGTACTGTCTGTTTCCACCTTCTGGTCAAAATGAGAAAAGCAGAACCAGTAGAGTAGCTAAGGAAGAATGCAAAGAATTTTTATAAACTGTAAATTTGGACCAATGGAGTATAGAAGACCTGAATAAAATGGTAAAATATATAATGTATCTTGGAAGGCATTGTATTGAACCAATTCTTGGGTGGTTGGGACAATCCTTAATGAATGTCACGTGTATCTCATGATTATATATATTTTTTTCCTTTCCATGGTCTCATTTCTGTGTTGTATTTGCATTACTAGGGTTGGGTTTTATATGCAGTTTATTTTATCCAATTTTGCATAGAACACCTCATAGAGGAGATTTGATTTTTGTAAATTAAATATTCAATAAACTTTTTGAACCATTGGCATGGAATATTTTTGTACTTTTAAATTGCTTTGTTAGTCTGTTACAGGTAGTTCATCTCATCACAAGCTGCATCTATGTCCAGCTTGCATACAACGATGGATGCTTCCTATGGAGAGCTGCTGCATGGTGGTACTGGTCTTGCAGGTTGCTGCTGCCTTCCAGATAATTCCCTTCCTCAGAAACACAGTAGCTGTGTCTTTTACTCCTACTCCCTTGTGGAAATATTTAGACCAAAATTAGACATTCAGTGAAGTTATAAGAGAGGACTTTTTAAGGCATCTTTAGCATCCTCGTCTGTTTTGCCTTGTTTTACGTGCCTATGCTCTAAAAAATGCATAGTGTGCTATGGTTTTGCTGAGAAGGATTCCTCCTGTTTTTTGGGAATACTGATGAGTGCTCTTGAAAGCATGGCCATCAGTTACAGTCAAATTAAATTTTATAGTACCTTTAAGGTTTGCAGTCTTATGCATGACTGTGGAGTGTAAACTGGATCCTAGGAAAGCGGTCTGCATAAAAGCTTGCTTTCATAGTCTTGTGCCTGCCTGAATAAAACATTAGTGAAGTGCTGTGTTGTCCACAATTCCAAGTGCTATGTACCGCTTTTGCCAGTATTGTTAGGAATTTAAAATAACACTAATGAATGAAAGTAAACTACATTCTAATGCTATGCAAGGTGTCAGAGGTTTTAGGAAGGAAGTGAAGGACCCCAGTGGTCTCGTACTTCAGGAGAGAAGATCTGTCCCTCATTCTGTGTCCTCTCTGCTCATTTTCAAGGAAACATTGGGATTTTCAATGCATTTGACCCATTTCTAAAACTTACTACTTCCACAATAAGAACACATCTTCCCTTCCCTTGCCTTCGTCTTGCATCCTACATCGTCCAAGGCAGTTACGGTATGCACGTGCCCAAAAGGACCACCTGGTGACAGGGATTCTTAGGTCAACTGCTTCCCAAAGCTCCGCTTGGGGAACTCTCAGCTGCGGAGAGGTGTCCTGTCTTGACAAGTCAGCCCACATCTTGCAGTTTCTACTCCTGAACTTCTACGAGCAGGTGGGAGCATGCCGTGCTGAGGGTGGCTGCTGCACAGGGCTCTTCTGNTTTTTTTTTTTTTTTTTTTTTTTTTTTGTCAGTCATGAGCACAAGGCTCTTTCTGGGCTTCAGTATGAGTTCTGCAGCCTAAAAGTCAGTTGAGAGACGAGGATTTGCATGCTTGTCTCTTCTTCTGCTGCACTTCCACCTTCAGCAAACTGCTCCCTTATTTCCCTAAAGGCACCTGAACAACTGGAGTGGTTGTTGAGTAGCAAGAGATGAGCCTTGGCCATGAAGGGGAAAACCTCAAAGGGAACGAAGGACTTGCACTGCCCATGGACTCAGGTGCGTGCCCTGTGTCATCTTCACAAATGGTGCCGTGGACAAGCGCTGCACACCTGTGTCCAAGTGTGAAGGAGTGGGGACCTGAGCTACTGGAAGAGTGCGGTAGGTAACAGCAGTGGCATGGGGACTGAGCCTTGGCAGTATATTCGTGTGTTGCCTTGCCTAATGGGTGAGGTTTCATCTCTCATTTACACTGCTGATCTCCTCACTATCACAGTGTGACAAGATGTTCTCTGCTAGATTGGTTTCGTACTGTGTCAGGTATATGTAGGTAGCAGTGTTATGACTGCACTATTGCTACTATGAGATTAGATGCATTCAGGTCTTTGAAGTTTTAAGCACACTCTTATTCATCTGTAGGAATTGCCTGAGCTAGCTGAAACACTTGCTCCTGGTGCAAAACACCCCAAACTCTCTGAATTTATCATCAGAGTGGCTGGCACAGCCCTCCTCATGTGCAATGAATGTGAGGCAAAAGCAAGCCCTGTTCATTTCTACTAATGGGTGCCTCACTGATTCCCTGTCTGCTGTTGGGTGAGCCACTGGCTTCCTGGCACCTGGGGAAACTCTCACAGAAGTGAGATACCTTTTATTGCCATGTGTTCCTGGTGTGCTGTGCATCTTCCATCCCTTGTGAGCACTTCCCTTGCCATGCTGGCTTCAGACCTGGGCAGTGTGGGGTTAGCTCAGCACTGGCGTGCCAAGAACCTGCCTCAGCTCCTTTCTGTGCATTTCTCGGATGCGTTTTATCAACCCTCTCTTTAAGCTGCTGCTTTATTTTTAGTCTGCACAGATGGTAGGCTTAAGAGGATGGTGAAGAATGCTCCTGCATCCCATGTATTTTATGTAAAGCCTTGAAGCTGTGGAGTGCTTTGCTGGGATTTTATGTGCAATGGGCCATTCAGAGCGCATTCATTCTGACTACTTTGTCAATACCAAGAGTCACCCTAGCCAATTTTTGACTTTTAACCAAGGAAAGAGAGCAAGAAGCAGGGGCATCACAAAATGAAGCAGAGGGAAGTTGTGAGGCAGAGGGACTTTGGCTTAGATAAATGCATAACAGGCGGGTGGCTGTGCTTACCAGCAGCATTTTATATTGCATGTGGGCTGTATGTCCTCTGCAGCCTTTCATGAGCCTGTCACTGAAATCTCAGCATAGACTCATTTCCAAGTCCCTTTCCTATTGAGTAGCACCAGTGCTAATTACCACGGGTATTCAGCTGAAGCATCTACTTCTGGAGAAGTGCTTTTCCGGATGCAGCCACAAAGCCACCTGTGACTGCTGAGTGGCCTCAGCCCGTAACTGCAGCTTTCATAGGGCTGCAGCAACGCGAGGAACAGCAGAGCCACACAGCCACTTGCAAATACATGCCGTGAAAAACGGAAGCCGTTCCAAAAGGAGGATTTCCTGAAATGTGGCATCGCTAATCACGCCCACCCAGCACGTTGGCTCCTTGAGACGTGAGAGCCAAGAACGGTCGCTGTTATATTTAGGTGGTCACCTAGCTGTGGGCCTTCTGTGTTGCTCAGGGGTGTGGAGCCTGGACGTCTGAGGACATGTTGCTTGGTTTTCACTAGATTTGAGGATGCTTCCTCAAACTGTCTTCATGTTGAGCACACTGCTTCTACCGTGACTTACAGGCACAGCTGTGAGGTGAGTTGGTGAGAGGGAAATTAATGTAAGAGGCCATGGAAAGAGGTAAAGAACAAAAATCAATTTCAAGTGCGTAATGCTAAGTGTGCAGAGTAGTGGCCTGGACGTCAGCCAAAAAGAGAATTAGAATTGATTAAAATAGGTTTCCTTGATGTCCCAGTCTTGGAAAGCTCTGGCAGAAAGGGGCACTGCTTCTCCCACTGCTTGGCTGGCCAGAGAACCCAAAAGCGTTGCATGGTGGCACAGAATGGCTTTCCCCCAAAGTCAGCTTTTAGGTGGCAGTGGCACTGCTGAGGTAAAAAACTCAGTGTGCCAGCCCTCAGACAGGTGACAGCCTGCTCCAGAGAAGGTCTGCCAGGAGGACAATGGACCGGCTAGATGCTTGACTGCTGCAGGAAGGGAGGAGTAAAATTAGGGTGAGTGCTGTGAGAGTATGATGTAAGATGTCAGGTAAAAAGCTTTATAGTTTTTATTAAGAGCAATTTTCCTCACTGTTTGGAGTCTAGTAAAACTGCCAGTGAATAATTATTAAAGCTTTTTTAACTGCATAAAGAAATACTTATCTTCAGTGATTGGAGATGAGGCTCAGAAGCTGTCAGATGCATAAGCTTGTGCTGGAGGCGCTGAGACAAGAGTACGAGTGTGATGCCAGCCTCCACCTCGCTGCTGTGGTACTCCTGCAAGGCACTGGCCACCTCTTCCTCAGCTGCTTGGTCTCCCCTCTTGTGCTGAGTAGGAAACAATTTATTTCCAAGTTTTTGGGTGTGTGTATTCTGTCTAAGGATTTTTTTTAGCCACTGTAGATCTGACCTATACATACATATTATGCAAAGCATTTGACACTGTCCCGCATGACATCCTGGTCAATAAATTGGAAAAGCACAGGTTTGATGGATGGACCGCTCGCTGGATAAGGAACTGGCTGGATGGTCACACCCAGAGATTTGTGGTCAACGGCTCAATGTCGAAATGGAGACCGGTGACGAGTGGCATCCCTCAGGGTTCAGTACTGGGACCAGTAATGTTTAATATGTTTGTTGGCAACATGGACAGTGGGATCGAGTGCACCCTCAGCAAGTTTGTGGACAACACCAAGCTTTGTGGTGCCATTGACATGCTACAGGGTAGGGATGCCATCCAGAGGGACCTGGACGGGCTTGAGAAGTGGGCCCATGCCAACCTCATGGAGTTCAACAAGGCCGAGTGTAAGGTCCTGTACCTGGGTCAGAGCAATCCCATGCTCAAATACAAGTTGGGTGGAGAATTGCTTGAGAGCAGCCCTGAGGAGAAGAATGTGGGAGTGTCTGTTGATGAAAAACTCAACATGAGCTGGCAATCTGTGCTTGCAGCCTGGAAGGCCAACCGCATCCTGGGCTGCATCAAGAGAAGCGCGACCAGCAGGGCGAGGGAGGTGATCCTGCCTCTCTGCTCTGCTCTTGTGAGACCCCACCTGGAGATTCTGGGGCCCCCAACACAAGAAGGACATTGAGCTGTTGGAGGGGGTCCAGAGGAGGGCCACGAAGATGATCAGAGGGCTGGAGTACCTCCCCTATGAAGGCAGGCTGAGAGAGTTGGGGTTGTTCAGCCTGGAGAAGAGAAGGCTCCGGGGGGACCTGATAGTGGCCTTCCAGTACCTGAAGGGGGCCTACAGGAGAGCTGGGGAGGAACTCTTTAGCAGGGCGTGTAGCAACAGGACAAGGGGCAATGGCCACAAACTGGAAGAGGGGAGATTTAAGCTAGATATCAGGAAGAAATTTTTTCCTGTGAGGGTGGTGAGACACTGGAAAATGTTGCCCAGTGAGGCTGTGGATGCCCCCTCCCTGGAAGTGTTCAAGGCCAGGCTGGATGGGGCTCTGAGCAACCTGGTCTAGTGGGAGGTGTCCCTGCCCATGGCAGGGGGATGGAACTAGATGTCTGTAAGGTCCCTTCCAACACAAACCAGTCTATGATATTATGATTCTATGACTCCATGATATTTATGTATGCATAAGTGTGCAGGTGCCTGGTGTGGGATCACAACACAGGGAGCCACAAAGGGCAGGCTGGGCCCTCACCAGGCATGCCATGATCATGCTGATCCTGCGGGAGCACAGGCAGTGGTCAGGATTGGCTACAGCCATGGGCAGGTTTCTCCTGCTGACAGCCTTCAAGCCATCAGATGTGGAGCCCAGCACAGCTCTTGGGCTGTGTGGAAAACTGAGCTCAGTTGCAGCAGGGTGTGGTGGGGCCATAAATCACATCAATGCCCTCTCTCATCAGGGCATTGCCATCACAGCTCCTGGTGTTGCTGGTGCAGCATTCAAATCAAAGACTGCCATTTACCAGCTTGCCTCACCTGTTTCCTTCTTTGAAGAACTGGTTGGGCCCATTGATTCTCCAGATGCTCACATGCTTGCATGTATGAGTTGAAAGTGCTCCTGGTAGATGCAGACGCTGTTACAGCTGTTTGGGTGTTTAGGCTGCCCATCTAGTTGTCCTCTCTGTTTCCCCATTGTGATCTGGATATTTTAGGAAGGCCAGACCATTGCTGTGTAATACCATTGCGAGGGAAAAGTCAGGTAAGACAGCTCTACTTGTGACTCTTTAAATAAATTTCAAATTTTCTAAGCACTATTGGCCAGCCTTGTGGTTGATAGCTCTGTAAGAAAATACTTCACATCTATTTAGCTCTTTCTACAGTGCTCTATGACAAGTCATTGCTGCAAGTGAAAGTGCTGTTGTGGTATATTGCCAGGAAGTTCCAGACTCTTGCGTTTAATATAAATGATCTTAATCTAAAGGTCTGAGCTTTCTGGAATAAAGCCTACAGTGCACTTGCCTAATACCAGTAATTAATGTACTTTTTTTGAAAGCAAAGCATTAAAATTTGGGTAGATCAGTAGAAGTGCAAAGCTATTCCTAAAATTTTGGGGATTTTTTTTTTTTTTTTTTTGATCCTGGACAGGAATTGCTGTTTGCTAAAACTTTGGAAAAGGAAAAGGAGCTGCTGAATGTCAGATCCAGGGCCAAGGAGCCAGTGTCCATAGGTAGGTCCATCCTCTCCACAAGCTCTTGTATTTCATAGATGCAACAAAGAGCCATGTTACTGTCCCTTACTGAAACAAAGCAGAGCACTTTTACACACCAGATCTGCTAATATTCTCTTGCTATGCTAACAAAAAGCAAGAGAACACAGTTCTTTCCCCAGGGCACGTTTGTCAGGTCTGTTGGCCATCTTCTCCTGAAAGGTGCTATTCCATGCCCCAGCTTATCTGCCTACTAGTTTTGTTCAATGCTATGTGTTCATTTAACCCTTGTGGTACTGGATAGATAGGTGCTCGTTACCACCTGTACTACTTCTGCCCTAGCATTGTTACTAATGTTGGTATTAGTCAAGCTTAGATGTTCCTCTGTGTCAGATAGCCCTGGACATTGGCCTGCACATGTTGCAGCCTAATAAGGGTTAGTAGTTTTATGCTCAAATTCAAGATCAATTACTATTCCCACGAGCACTGAGTGCTATTGCCATTTCTGGTAAAATGTAAACTACTGCATGTATTATCTTACTCTGAATTCATCTGTTTATGCCAGCAAGAAAAAAATCCTAATTAACTAAGCCTCCTAGGGCTTTGGCTCCCTTGTGTTTGCACAATAGTGCTGGAAGCCTTAATGTGGTCAACAAAGCCCTGATAAAAATAAAGACAACCAAAATCTTCCTTAAAGTAGTAATATACGAACTCATATATATATACTGATAGTATTTCAAGTTTATGGTAACATTTCTCTACTAAATATTTGTTGTTATTTCTACTACAATCTGGAAACAAATTCTCCAGTGAACTTGTCCTACATGAGCCTATTGCTTTTAAAATTTTATTATTGCCAATTTGCACTTGAATAACCTTTTCCTTCTGTAAGGGAGTTAGTTAGTTTCGGCCTTTGGCCTTCTAGCTGAAAGCTATGCACAGATCCAAATTAAAATGTTCTTACAGTGAAGTTGTAAGCATCCATATTATAAAGAAAAATGCTGTTTACATTGAAGGACTGTAAACATATTAGAAATAGTTGATTAAGCCTTGCCTTTTATTAGCCCTACTGCACACACACTGCTGTTCTAACATTTGCTACTGTTTTTAATAGTTAGGCATATATGACTAGAAATATCCACCCTTACCAAATTAAGACCCGCGAATCGCAGGCAGTGGCAGTAGCTACTAGACAAGATAGTAAGTAAAAAAGATAACTCTTGATTCAAGCCAGGATCTGAGCGTTCTGCATGCACTCACAAAGAAAGCAGAAGAAATGGGTTATGCCCAGCAGATCTTGTCTGCAGATACAACACTCCCAGTCTGGATAAACCCTCTAGCCACAGCCCTAAATCACAGCTACTCTGTGTGCAGCATCTACCTGCACACATAGGCTGTGTTTCTCCCCTTGTCCTGCTGCCTAGGGCAGTTCTCCTGCTCCCATCACTGCTGGGCAGGCAGTGGCAGGGGTGGCCTCTGCCCTGGCTCACCCAGGAGGCTGCAGCAGCTATAGCTCAGCTCAGGAGAGCTCCCCCATCACTGATTTGTATTGTTAAAGTTAGCCAGCAGTCAGAATGGAGATGTCTTTTTAAAAAAAAATGATAATGCATGATAATAATACCTTGCCACCATGTCTTACCACGCATATACTTTCCCTGAATATAAAATGGTCTCATTTGTGCTTAGACAAATTTACTCACAGAAACCACTTTTGCCAGATCCTCTTTCTGCCAATGCATTTGTGATTTGGTTTGTTTGGTTGTTGTTTAAAAAATTTTATTTTGAAGCAGTCATGGAAAAGTGCTTAATGTGTGCTTAAGCAGAAAGTACCAGAACTAAAATGAGGAATATGCAGGAAGCACAAGAGCTTAGTCAGGAAAAAGAAACTGTCCTGCGTAAAGAACTGGTGAGAGCTGATCAGCTGGTGATGAGCTTGTAGTCTTCTTCGAGTGTTTCCACCTTTCTTTTCACCAGCGCCAGCATGCATCAGCCACCTGCCTGCATCTGTACTCACCTGCATTCCCCCGCGTATCCGGTCCTGGGTGACAAGGTCGTCCAAGTGCCTCTGAAAATGTCACAGAGATCTCTGCAGCCATGATGCGCCGCTGTTGTTAGCTTGCCTGTGGCCAAGCAAGCCAGTGCTGTTCCCATCTCAGTTGTGCCACGCGCTGGGAGCATCTTCTGCAAGCAGGTGAGGCCCCAGTGCCCACACGAGGCTCTGGGTTATGGTGCTGCTCTTCCCACCCGGAGTCAGGCTCCTCTGGTTCTTCCTCTGTCCTGCACAACCCTCCAACGGTCATTGAGGTATTACCCTCAGAAGAATCCCAAGAGTCTCAAATAATTCACATACTGACAGCACAAGTTTTACCTACATGAGCAAATACTGTGAAATATTGTCATTATCCAGCTGAATGGCTACCCTGATGAGCTTTGGGGGGGAGGGGGCAGTGAATCATCCACAATCACATCTCGTTTTCTGAGTGTTAGTACTGTTTTTCCTTCACAAGTCTCCAAAAAACATCCTTCATGTCATGTTATTGTGGTTAAACCAATAGGGTATTTTTCCCCATCTGATGGAGCATCCTTTGGTTAGAAAGTTTCCTTTCTAACCTAACTTTCTAATTTAATGGTGGGAAATAGTAAGAAAATAAAAATGTTTGCAAAAATTAGGGTTTCAGGCTTTATAGAAATCAGTACAAATTGTTTGTTATCCTTGCATACAAGTTGAACTAAAATCTCAACCCTAGTATTTGCCCTAATAAGGTTTATTTCATGTGAAGGCAGACCTAGCATCAGACAGCTTGGGGTGGGGGGGGCGTGGAGAAAAAGGTATTGAAGCAACACAGACAGGCTGTAAGCAAACATCCTTTATCTTTAAAGGCACAAGTGAAAGAGGGAGCATTTCCAGGGACAGAGCTCCAAGCCCAACTCATCCACAAGGAGAGGTGTGAAATGTCCCACGTCGAGGTCCTCCTCCTTGGTGAGCCCAAATGAGCCCCCTGGGGAAAGCAGTCAGTCAGTGGGGCAGGCTGAAAACACCGTGGAGTGGGATCAGAGGCCTTTGGGGCACCCCCAGGCTGCCACGTGTGAGGGCACTGCACTGTGGGTGCCGTGTGAGAGCGGGCTCACAGCCACCGAGATGTCTAACGGGTGGGGGCAGGCGAACCTCTTAAAAAGACATTTTCTTCTCCCTGTCAGATTTGGAGGATTGTGTTCTAGTTTTTGTGTTTCTTTGTGGTTTTTTTTTTTTTTTTTTTTTTTTTAATCTTTTCTGAGCAGGACCATTGCCAGTACATGACCGCTTTCCCTGAAATCTATGACTGCTGCAGCCTCATGTTAGATTTTTTCAGGTGTGCATCCTGGGTTTTGTTTCTCTCCTCCTGTGTTTCATCCAGCACTTCAGTATTAATACAGTTATTACTTTATTAATGTAAAACATGTGACAACTTCCTGTAGTGAGGGCCAGAACTGTGATCTCTGTCAGCTGGGCTTCCCAAATGCAAGTCCCTCGTGTCTCACCCTTCTGAAGCCTGAGACCCATCTTGTGACCCCAGCCTCACCAGGCCGGACCAAACCATTCGAAATCCTACAAACCAAGGGCTTCCCACGGAAGGCAGCACCCCTCGTTACACAGAGCCAGAGCCTGAGCCTGGGGCTGGCCTCTTGCAGGCTGCGCTCCTACCGCCCCTTGGCCAGCCCAAGGGCACTGGGCATCTCCTGACTTCACAATCTTTGCGGAATGCCCACACTCTCCCTCGCAGGAGACAATGCTGCAGCCCTACGCTTCTCATAACTGCAATGCTCTCCCAGTTTCCAACCTGAATTTATTCATCGCCAATTGGTAACGTCTTCTCCTAGCGCCGACATTCCTTTGAGTTACAATCCCTCTCCTGGCTGTTCACCCACTCATGTGAGTGGGAAAAGCAGACATCTCATTTCAACCTTCTATTTGCTTGGTTAAATCGACTGAGACATTTCAAAGCCTGCTGTAAGCGCTCACTGCCAGGATCTCACCAGCAGCTGTCCCACATCCACCCCAATGAGCTTTCATGGATGCCCTCAGCCCCCCCAAGGAACAGCTCCTCAGGTCTCCTTGCAGTGCCTCACCTTCTTCGTGGCTATGAATTATGTACACAATCATCACAGAAAAGTTTTCTCTTCCTTTCTGCCACCTCCAAAAGGAACGCCATGGACTACAGGCAAGGACTGCGTGTGCTGTGTTTTGTTCAAGCACATTTATTCTGTTGCCATTCCACTGATCTTTCATGTGTATTATATGCTATTTCATATGAAGATCTTCCCTGCAAGTAAACCAGCCTTGTCATCAGCACGAGCAGCTAATGCACAGTATTAGCTCAGTGCCTTCTTGTGGGGGCTGAAGACAGCCTGACACTATGGGGGCATTATAAAAACACCCGTCTGAGTAAGGAAATGTCCAGAAATGATAGAGTAAAAGGCAAGGTGTAGAAATGATCTGCTTTGAATATACACCCTCTGTGCAGAATTATTCTCCTCAAGAAAACTTCTTTTCTGAAAATTGCAACATACCTTCTGAAAATCTCTCTCTGTACTGCAAAAAAAGTATCAGAGATTTCAGATATCTTGAGGTGAAAGGTAGAATGTGTACACTGCTACTGGGCCACTGCAAAGTCTTAAAGGTGCCTTAAACAGAGCTGCAGAATGGTGCACATGTTAAAGGCGACATCCTCTGCTTTGTAATAGAAGAAAATTGCTGAGATGACGGAGCACATGGAGAACAGGGGACATAGCATTGCCCAAAGTGAAAAAGAAATTCTAATCGCAGTATTATTTTATGCACAATTGGACACAGAGCTCAAATTTGACTATGTTCAGATAACAAAGAAGTTATTTCTGTTTGTTTTTCAACACTGCATGTGGACTAGTAAGAAAACACGATGTCAAGCTCTGCTTTGGTCACCTGTCTATCTATTCTCCCATAATGAGAAATTTTGAGCTCTTATCTCAACTTTGTCCCTGCACAGCTTGAAGGGTCTGATATTAACTTCAAAGCAGACCTCAGGATGCACCAACAGGGTCAAAACAAAACAAAAAATGAATGATATGGTCACAGTAGTTCCTCACTGGGTATTTTGTAGGGGTTTGGCAGGGAGTGCCATTTGTGGCAGTTCTCAAAATCTGTTATGGACTAACAAGAGCCAATCTAAGCAGCTGTGAATTCTTTCCATCCTTGTAATGATGCTATGTTTCCCTACAGCTTTGTTTTGAAGAAGAACATCCTTATAAAAAGAAAAAAAAAAAAAGATTCAAAGGCTTCAGAAGGCTGAGAAGGCTGTGCAGCAGAGAGGTTATGTGTCATCTCCCCCAAACCTCAATTTCAGCCATTTCAAGACTTACTTTCAGAAGTTGTAAGAAAATGCTTGTAATTACTTTTAAGTATATAAGGAAATTAGGAAATTAGAGATAACTAAATAAGGCAAAAAAAAAAAAAGTGGAAAATAACCCATTAAAACATGAATTACATTTTGAGATTTCTGTATATTGTATTCTCTTCAGATTTTCAAAGCAAAGAGGTACACTGCAACATTTATTCCAATACATTTTAAAGCACATGCAACACCAGTGTCCTGTTAGTACATGGATTTCTAATGCTGTCCAATAACTTTCACATTAAAAGCATACAAGAACTCACACACACGTGCACGTATTCCTTCTAGCATTAGTCCTGAGGAAAACAAATTTTACTTGAGAAACCCACTGTCAGTTCTGCAAGTACGTCTGGAAACAGTCCACCAGTTACTCTGAGCTAATTCCTAACCTACGTACCTTGCACTCGCTTGCAGTTTGGATCTGAAATAGCTGTTGTTCAACGGATTGCAATGTTTGACTGAAATTGTTTAAAACAGTCCAAGATTTGCAGCACTGGAGGCAACTATATTCTCACTGAAAAACATGCTCAGTGCAGATGAAGTATCGTATGGGGATGTTCACATTTAAAACACAAACCTGATAAAACATACCCACATACAAACTAGAAAACATTACAGTCCTTTAAAAATTTATCATTCATTGAAAAATTCATGGCATTATACAGTCAGCCTTTTTTCTGACTTTTAAATATTCAGGCCAACCTCAGTAATAATAAAAAAATTGCTAAAATGACTTCTTGTAAAAGCATGACAATTGTTTAAAATAAATACATATTTTAAGATATTGCTCTGAGACCATGTCCATCAAATTCCACTAGATGTCAGCATTATAGAAACAGCTTGTTCAGACCTAAAAGCATTAAGTCCACTCCATTTATTTTTGTCATCTTGTCTTTGAAACACTGTACACGTCAACTCCATTAATAAGGAAGCATATATTCATGGTAGTAAATCGGACCAAAAATAACAGTCTCATTTCATTCCATGCTCTCCTCATTTAATGGATCTGAATAAAGGTCTTCAAATCAGTCTCATGATGCCAAACTTCCTAAATAAGTCGTAAATCATTTCAGTTTTCCTAACCACACTTCCTGATACAGAGATATGGTCTTCTCGCTTTAAAAAACAGCACAAGAAGCTCTTTTTGTCAGGTACTATAGCATCTGGAAGATAAAGCTCTTTATGTTAAATACAGTGTAGTTGATCCATGTTGAAAATTGTAAGGCACGTATTTTTTTTTTTTTTTTTCCACGTTTTTTGGACACAAGGAATGGAAGACCATGAAATGCAGGAAAAATACAGAAAAACAGGAACAAAACAAAACAGGACACATTGATACAATGTACACTACGACAGCAATGACCAAATCTTCTCATTTCTTTGACCAACAAAGCACTGACAATTGCAAAGCACTCTTTGTTTTGCACTGTAAATACCTGACTTTATTTAGATACACAGATGTTTATCACTGGGTTATCACAGTACCTGAAATAAAACAAAGGCTGTNAAAAAAAAAGAAAAAAGATGAACTAGAACAACATCTGCGGGAGAGAATAAAAGTTAAGGAACAAATGAAATCAAATGGCAACATTTCTAAGCATTTATTCCAACATCTTAGAAAATAAAGATTAAGAAAAACTTCATTGCATCACCATTTTAAGATAGAAACAATTATTTAGATTATGTCAAAAGTAAATGAGATTTTTTTTTCTTCCTTTCTTTTTTTTTTTTTTTTTTTTCCTCCTTTTTAAGCTTCTTTTTTTCATAT
>VXAV01004873.1:78962-144596 GCA_013399715.1 Alectura lathami | reverse complement strand
TATTCACAGTACAGATATACCCTGCCGGTACATTTTTCAGTCACAAGATGCACAAATGCTGGTAAAGGGGTACTGGTCCCTTGTCTCCTCTTTAAAGCTGCTCTTCCCTACAAATGCCCCCCAACTTTCCAGTGCCTTACCAAATGGCAGAACAGATCCCCAGGTGAGTGCCTCACACAAGCAGCAGTGCCAAGGTGAGAGCATGCATTCCCACACATATGCTCAGCCATGAAAAATAATTCAGTGATTATCAGAAATCCACCTTAAGGCAAACAGACGTATTTTCTACCTCTTGCTGAAGCATTTTGTCAGATTTCAAATATGGATATCAATGTTGCTAAATGAGATAATGTTCAGCATAAAGAATGCTTTAACCAAAAAAAAAAAAAAAAAAAAAAAAAAAAGATTTTTTTTTCCAAAAAAAAAAAAAAAAAAAGAAAAAAAAAAAAGGATAATTTTTGCCTTAATTCTATCTACATTTTGTTAAAGCATTCTATGCTTTTTCAATATACATCATCAGATTGCAAGTTTGGCAACTTTTTCCTTTTTTTTTTAAATAAAAATTCAGACAGTGTTCTCTGTTTGCAATCAGAACCACAACCTTAGTGCAATATTATATTTATTTCTTACAGTAATTTTGGTTGCCATACAAGAGTATTAAGGATTGGGGAAAAGTGCAAGTTACAGGAGCTTGAATTTTAATCAGTCGAAATAAGAGGAATTAAAGCACAAAAATTACAGCAACATAGATAACGTGAACACAAGTTGTTACACAAACTATAGCGAGAAACATATTAATATCTAGAAAAGAAAAGAAAAAAATGTAATGGAAAAATTATCAATATTTGTGGCTCATACACATAATCATCGCCAGATCAACTGGGTAATGCTTCTTAAGAACTGAGAAAAAAATCACTATTTTCATTAACTTAAGTACCACAAATAATTAACTTTTGTGATATGTAAATTCTGTAAATCAACAGTCACATCTAGTCATTTTATAATATATGAATTCAACTTAAAATGTTCTCAGACACCTAAGGAAAGGAGTCTGTGCAGTTATACACAATTTACATCTTGTAAGATTTTGGTATTGTATACACAAATATTACAGAAACTAGGCATGTAAATGCAATTTATTTAAATTACAGTATATAAACAAAAGTTGATCCTAAAACCCAGAATATCATAATGTATTTCATAGATCTCTAACAACTTGTTTTTCACTATCATAGAAGCATGAAATAAATGGGTCTCCTCTCCTCCCCCCCAACATTTCCAGACTGGCGAAAATACTCGGAGGCAACGTCGTATCTGTTACTATTGCTTTCTGTAGCAAAATCATCAAACAGAGCTAGAGACCAATTCATCTTGGCAGAGGTGCATTTTATTGGTGAAAGCAGGTCCTCTCAGGTCTCCTTAACGCTTACTTTGTAAGACACAATGTAAAAATAAACTATTTCATTAGCTCTTTAATGTTTCAAACCTCTTTTCTGCTAATGATATTGTACCTATTCTTTCAGTACCTGAAAAGATGAGCAAGAAACACACCTGTGTAAGAAAGGGATCACCACCAACTGTAATTGACTGTGTATGTCAGCACTTGTTAAACTTAAATTCAACAATAAGGTTGTGAGTAAAAAGCAGCTTAAAAGTCAACTTCTACATTGTTTTTACTACCATAATTTCTAACGCATTTTCTGGCACATATCATAGAGGTAATATCAACTGTACCCAAAGAAACAAAAAAAGAGCATGGCATTAGTGGTTTATTTACTGAATTCTGTCGTATCACCAAATGGAAGACAATGATGGCTAAATTACCATTCTTACACTTCTTAAAGTATCTGACGGCCTCAAGTTGCCTGCAGTGACTATCTGAATGAGACTGCCGTTTTCTACACCACCTATGGAAAAATTCAGTACTCTTGAAAGTAAAACACCTTAGTACTTGACTTTTATTACAAGGTTACTTGGAACTTTCAAATACAAAGATAGCATAGTAACAGATGTTAAGTCAAAAGACTTGTTGTTCCGTAAAGGGGGCAGGAGGCTAAATAAGTTGCTTTTTACGAGTATCCAATGCGTTGGTAACTATAACCACTTTTGAAGAAATATTCATTCTCCTTTGTAGAAGTTCTAGCAAAGATAGAAAATATAACACAGCTCTGCTGGTTCAGATGCATCCAAATGAGGTTGATTTTAAAAAGGTCAAGACTTTATAATTATTCCACAGAAATAGTATTAAACCACAAAAGTTTTTTTGTTGTTTTTCACTTTCTAGCACTGAAGTGGCACAAAGGCTGCCCAGTAGACCAGCCACTTATTTTCTTAAAATATTGTGCTTATAAACTATCTGTACATCTATTTAAACTTGCAGTAAAGAAAGATATTTAAAATGCTAAACTTTATGTACTCATACTAGGGCTGTTGCAGACCTAATTAGACACTTGTTTGTGAGCAAAAATAATCACAATAAAAAATTAGAGATAGGCTGGACCATATCAAGGACCATATCAAGGAAAGAAAGTTCAGGTACCTTGCAAAATGTAAGAGAACCTGAAAGCATGGTAGGTAGGCAATCTAGCCATCCAAACACAATCTACCCACCTTGAACATCTTGAGTATTATGTCAATAAAGACCTACAAAACTCACAGATATTTAGAGGTGTTAATCACAAGGGGAGGCCAAACATGCAGAGAGAGACTTGTTAACTTAAAAAAAAAATAACATGAAAGAGTCAGATTGAACAATTGCACATGTTTCCCTTGCTATCCAAGGTCTCCAGAGAGCTCTGAGCTGCACCGCCCCAGCCCGCAGCTGGTGCTCAGTCGCTGCCTGCCTGGAGCAGGGCACGCTTGCTGCCAGCCACAATCACAGCCATCACGGGGGGCTCCCCAGGAGGTGCTCAGCCAGCTCTCCTTGTCCAGAAGCCCATACTTGCTAACAGCGATAAAAATGAGAAACCGGATACCTACCAGTCCCCCTGGCCCCTGAAACGTGCACTCTGGCACACTATACCTCAGTCCATCTTGGCGTTAGCTTTTTTTTACCTTGTTCTTTTTTTTTTTTTGAACAAGCTCAAGTATTTCTACTTCTGCTAACAGGCTGAAATCCTTCTCTTAAAATACCTGCAACCTTCTCACTGACCTCAAAGGGAACACTCATCTATCTTTTTATTCTTTCTTGGCCTGATGTTCAAAATAGTCAAGCACTTACCACTCACTCACTTAATTAAACACTGTTGCTCAGGGTCCAGCATACTTGAGTATCTGACTATGAAGTCCAAAAGATGCGTCTGTACACATACCCAATTTTTTTCTGGTTTTCAGAGTTCATATTGCGACTTAGCAGTAGTTTAGCTGGTTGAAAACTGGGGGTCTCAGGTTCAAACTAGCTTCATTTTGTTGTACCTCTAAGTGAGCATTCCTTCTCAGTTTTTAAGAAATGCCTGCATCCTCTTACAGGTCACGTCAATGGAGCATGTATTGAGCTTGTTCTGCCACCTTGGAAGAGTGCTAAGTGTAACTGCAGAAATAAAGAAATACCAGGTAAAACAGAGCAAGGTTACCTTTGAACTAATTCCAGCAGAACAACCAGCTTCTCTGCCAACAAATCAGAGAGCTAAACTTAGTGAAAAACAGTAATATGAACTCTGTCTCCATCTCAATACTGTGCTTCTGCTAACAAAAATGGATTTGAATGGCAATGAAGCAATCTGTCCTCTTCAAATAAACTTAAGATTGGGGAAGAAAGCCTGCTGGGAGACTGGATGAATGTCAAGTAGCGAACACAGTGCTTTTCAATTAAAAAAATAAAATACTTGCGATTTTAAGTTGAAAGAAAACTGGTCTGTAATGGTTCCAGCAGAAGGGCATTATCAATAGATGGTAATATTTTTAAAGTTAACAATTTTCTCTCTCTCTCTCGTATCTCCCCACAACTTTGAAATAAAATGGCCCCACTCGTGCAACATTTTAGATTTATGTTTGAGCATGTAGCATACAGTCTGCATTATCTGAGTACCAGGAATTAAACTGTTTTGTTCCCCCCCCCCCCCCCCCTAATTTTGCTGGCACTCGCAGACAGACAAGGCATTTGGGGTATTTCAGTACCAGCCCATCTCTAGTTATCAACAGAAGTTTGTGAGGCAAAATAGCTATTCTTATCTGTCCAGCAGCTGTTTCAAAGCTCTTTCTATGTTCATTCTGTGCCCAACTCTAGTCACTCCAAGGTCTATCAGATCTTCCTTTTGTAGATTTGGTAAATGAGTGCCATCTATTTCATTGTCCATGAATGTTTCTTTATGTTCACCTAAGTTTAGACTTTCCAACCAATCTGCCACATCTGGTTTAGTCCACAGGTGGACAGGCTTAGTTGTAAAAGGCTTATTTGAGATTGGCTGTTGTAATATTGAGGGAGAAGGAGACCTGCTGCGCCCTGTGGTCAAGCCAAATAAGTCCCCAGAAGGGGGCTGGCTGGGTAGGCTAAATACATCGGACAGAGTTGGAGAAGGAGATGAAGCTGAAGCAGAAGCAGTCAGAGGAGCAGGCATGATGTCTTTATTAATCTCTGTTGGTGAAACCACAGGGCTTGGAGCATGTCTTGCTCCTGAGGTCCTACTGTCATAGTCTGGTGACCTGCTTTGCAGTGTGATCGGCTGGCTGGTTCCAGGTCGGACAGTGAAAGTGATTGTTGTACTTCGTGTACCTGAGACAGTACTCATGACTTCTGTGCTCCTGAAATGGTAAACAGACACGGAAGGTTAGACACGTCAGCCACCAGCTGAAAGCTTGCCCACGACAAAGCACGGTTAATGTGGCTTTGGCATTTCAGAATTTCTATTTTATTTTTTTTAACAAGCAGTATCAGGTTGAAAGTACTAAGATGCTATCGAGTCTTTCCCATAAAACAATCATCAATGGTAAGCCATAGTTAAAAATAAAACCTTTGCTTATCAGCGGCTCAGAAAAACTCTTTCCAGAGCACCTTCCCCCTTTTGAAGGCTGTAACAAATTGACTCACGGCTAAATGAGAAGCACCCCGTGTGTAATGAGCACATGGGCACTTCGTGTTACCCATGTCCTTGCACTGCACGGAGGGCTGGGTCCTTCATTTTGGTTTAAGCCTATCAGTCCTACACTGTAAGGTAACACAGCTAATAATAGTAGCTATGGAAAGTACTGGAAGCATATTATTGACTGGGGTTTTGGATCTCTGTGTATCTACCCAGTGAATTTTGGGGTATGTATGTCTGTAATCCTATTCATTCACAGAACATGCTCCCCAATCTCCTCTCATTTCCCTTTCTGTTCAGCTGGCCTTTTCATTCTTTAAAAACGAAACAGTTGTGAACCTTCCGAAGTTCTTAAAAGAACTTTTTTTTTCCCATTTTTTTTTTCTACACAGAAATTATACTTTGGCAGTTACACTACGAAACTTACAGAGACAAAACTCTTGTCGCTCTGCGTGCCCTGAGGTGCTGTAGTTGTAATCAAGTCACTGGCACCTATCTCCTGCCTGAAGGAAGTCCAAGATTACAAACCAAGCAGGCATTAAACTTGCCGAGAGGCTGGCTCTGCTGCCAAGGCTGCCGGGTGGGTGAAGGAACAGACAAACCCTTCTTTTGTCTGGTGGCTATAGAGCAAATTTAGAAGCAGAAGGTCTGGGTTCAGGCCTCTTCACGTCATACAGTGCTTAATCCCACAGCCCTCACTTCTCATGAGACAACTCTGCCTGTCAGCGTGTACACTTTGGGATCTTCCACTGAACTTTTGGGCGGATGATCTCCAGAATTTTTCATTTATAAAATACCTACCAACCAGGGACACCTTCGGCCGACTAATTTCATGCACTTCCAGACCAAAGGATTTATCTTTGAAGTGATGCCACAGACTCCAGGGAATGATCTGGAGGATGCTGTAGCTGCATTTCTCACCCAGACACTGGCTGAAGCTCTCTTTATCTTACTGCCAGACTGTCCTCATGCCTGACCCCTCACGCCTGGGGCAGAACAGAGGATGACTCTGGTGCACAGTGGCAGATACAAATGCTTTTACTACCAACATCTACCCTAACTCTCTCTCCCTGTGAACTACTCAAAAAGAAGACATGTAGGCAGCTCACCTGAGCAATGATAACGGGCAATTAATCCCTTTCTTTGGTATAAGCCTTACTGCAGCCACAGTTACTCCCACAAGTCCTGGCAGCCTTGATCTGGAGACTTTCTTCAGTGTTTCCTTGGCTTGCTGCTGTCTGTTGTAAGCCCTATTCCTATATAATCCCTGCATCACATCTAGGGCTTCAGCCCATAATTAACAAACTTAGATGTCAGGTAACCTACAGCACTGCTACACCGAGATTCAGAGCACACTCACAGCACAGCAAGCCTCATTCAGCGAAGGCTCCAACACCATGTTATTAGAAGAGCACTAAGAATAACTTTTTGGAGAATGCACATGTTATTCACACGAGCAGTCCCACTGATTTCCCACAAGTTGTTCCATATATTTCAATAGGAACAGGGGGATCTCTCTGAGCTGAAAGATCAGTACATCACTTAAAAACAGTAGGAACAACACTCACAGCACACTTCTTTGTAATTTAACAAAGAAAGGAAACACTTGCCAAGGTTTTGAGTGCTTCCTGTGATTTGTTTGGGGCTTAATGGCTCTCATTGTCTTCCCGGACTAGAGCTAAGCATTCTTACACATTTAAGTCTATGGCAAGAAACTATTAAATTGTGCTAACCAAGGGGAACAAATTATTTCTACCTACTTAGCATTAGGAGTCTCACACACTTTAATAAGGCATGGCATAATTTTGAACGAAAAAAAACCCCTTACTTCAAAACAGGCTGGGATAATTTTGTCCTACTGACTGAAAGAATGGCAGGATGAGTTTTGCATAAATGTAGAAACTGCTCCCTAGCTCTTTGTTTGCAGTGACCCTTTTACTTACATTTCCTGCATCACAAGTACAAGAAATTATGGTTTTGTATTCACATCCTTTGTGGCAACATCAAATGGATGATGCAAATTTATCTTCTATTACGGCAGACGCTGGCAGATCACTTCTGTTACTTGACTGACAGATCCAGGTTCAGTTATGCCTTCTGCTTTGTAACTCACTTCTGCTGTTGCTTCTTTCTATCGTTCCTTTCACAGACTGCCTGTACATCCTCATTCAGGAGATCATTGTCACTGTTCCCTTAAATAAACTACTTAAGCCATGGAAATGAAACGCCCAAAAGTAAACTTTGTGCTCTTATTTTAAGCATTCTTTTGACCAGTGTTACCTACCCTTCTCAGACAGGCAGGCAGAAATACCGAGTGAGTGAAGCCATAGAGGCAACACTGGCCTTTTTGCTCTGTCAGCCTGAATCAAAGTAATGGCTTCTCATGGCTACAAGCAGTGTTAAAAGATTTGTGGGCATCTGGCTTATCTCAAGCCATGGGTTCAGGACTACTGACTATTAAAATATGACTCTGAAACTATCATAATTTATTTTAGCTGATGAATGAGGTTTCAACACCAGCTCAGCTTATAGCCGTATCAGTACTCCAGCTAAGAGAAATATTAACCCTTTTATCAGAAAGCTCAGAGCACTTCATTAACAGGCTTAACCCTCCAGCAACACACCCTGGTTGTTCTGCACCTTGAGAACACAGGCAAGCCTGTGACTCAGCACAGACTGCCACAGCAGTCCTATTCAGGACCAGTTTTACAGTAACCAGCTGAAAATGAGGGAAATGTAACCACAGCAACTTGAGGTCACTGTTGCCTGCAAAATTACTCAGCAACCTGCAAAATGAAGTTTGTGTTCTGTTCCTGGCTGCTGGGCTACAGCCAGCTCTGCAGCCTTTGCAGCACTGGCTCAGCCTCATGAAGGCCATGCAAGCCTGCTGGAGCCCGTAACTGCATTTCCAGACTCCCCATCCCAAGTCTTTCATTCCAAGATTCTTTTTCCCATTTTTTTCCCCCTTCTTTCACTTTCTGTATCAACTCCAGCATGTTACAGAGACTGTTGTACTGCACTTGTAATCCAGGGAAAAAGTATGCACCTTTTTGCAACTGCCATCCATCCCAAATTGTAATTTATGTCATCTACAGCACAGTCCACGATGCAGACACAGCCTTGAAACTATCAGCTGTCTTTTGTTTTACAGATGACTGATATCCTGGTCAGTAAGGGGGCAAGCACATTCCAGCTGGAGAGCAGGCGTGTTTTGGTTGTGCCGTGGGCTTTCCAGATTTTTAATAAGAGCAATTTCTTGTGTCTTATTTGATCATCTGTTGTATTAAACATAATAAATCCATATTAAATCTGCCTAAACCCAAATTTCATTTTTAAAAGGTGGAAAGTCTGATAATTATTTTAAATAAAATTTGCCCTGTTAGAATCAACATATGGTACTAATTTGTAAACATTTGCTGCTGTAAGACTGTAGTGATGGTAATGCCCATTATGTGGCCTCATATTAAAATCAAAATATATAAGAAGTCCTGTGTCTCCTAGTAAAAAGCCATCAACACAGATTGCAGGCAAGGAGTTCTTTTGAATTTTAAATCAGATTTGCAGGATTCAGATTTACTGTTAACTTTAATATTAAAAGCTAATCAGTGAAAGATGGCATGCTGAGATAGGTGTTGGGAGTCTCTCATCTAAATAAAATACAATAAAAATAAATAAATAAATAAAAAACAACAAACCCAAAAGACATGATGGTCTCATGACATGCTACCTCTGACAAAGCTCTTCCACTCTGCTGGAGAAAAAGTGTTAACAGGAGAAAGACACCCTATACAGAGGTACTGTGGGAAATTAACTTTTTACAGATTTCTGGGAACATACAACCCCAAAACTTCATCTCTTCCCTTCATCTCTTGCAATATTTTTATTGTATTTTTGGATTGTCAAAGGAAAATTGCATGGTAGGAAAGTAAGACAATAATTGTCTGTTTGGGGAGAAGATTAAGAACAAGCTTTGATGTGATGACTGGCAGGATACAGAGCTTCTTATAATAGCATTATTTTAGAGAAGAATAGAGAAACAGTTAGTGCCTGTTGCAGGTAATGCTGTTCAGATGGAGCAAGGAATAATCACTAAAACCCCGTGGAAGGCTGCTCAAGAACAACAGTTTCCATGTGAATGGCCCAGCTGTATGGAAGTACCAGCAAGAGCAAGGTGCTGCTGGGAGCAGAGGAACAAGAGGTGGCCTCAGCCCCCTCCTTGAAGAGCTGGAAGGGAAAAGGTCTGGGTAAGTTGGAAGGAGAAGGGACAATCTCACAGCTTCCAGTGGGGAGAGACTCAGCAGCTCCCACTACAGCACAGCTTGATTATTTTCAAGGGCTAGTCTGTCTTTACTTTAGACCTCACATAAGCATGATAAACTGCACTAATCATTCCCCCTTCCCTCAAAAAAAACAACACTTTAAAAATGCAGCAGAATTCCGGCACATTTGAAAAACCGTATCCCTTATTTAGGTGCCCAGGCGTAAGTTCAGAAATCCATTCAGGGTGCTCATGTTATAACAACCTTTGCTGAATATCTTGTCTGATGAAAGTGGCTTTCCTTTCAGCTGGAGATGGCATCCCATCTCTGGTTTGAGAATGGCTACCATTTCTGGATTAGGGCAATCTAATCCACATTGCACTTCATATCAAAGTCAACACCAAAACACCAAAATTACTGAAATGCAGTAACATTGAGTGAGCAGAATGTACAACATAGAGAACTCTATGCTTTATTGTCATCACTTACTTCATGGCACTTCAGCATGACCCTCTTCTGACAACAGCAGTCATGAGAGCAAATATAAATGACAAAATGGAATGACTGAAACACTGCAAAAATTAGTGACAGAGCAAGCAATCCTGGTGGACAAATGGTTAACGACATGGAACAAAGCTAATAAGACAATAGTAAACTGAAAAATCAAGGCTTGAGAATTATCCCACATGACACATGTTTCATAACCTGTGAAATCCAGAGATACCTCACAATAAACCAAATGTAGGATCACTCTCCATGCAGGACTCACTGCCAAGTTCACTTCTGCCTTACCTGTTTGTGAAATGATGGGAACCCTTCCAAATAAAAAAACCCGAGAGATGCACACAAGCCCTGATCATAGGCAGTTTCCCCTTTAAACCATGCTGTGCCAAAACAGTTCAGGTTATTTTTCCTGGAGGACTCAATCCCGCATGGTTAAGCATCCTGCACAACTCCCACGTCTGCAATGAGTGCTGCCCACCAGGGAGGCCATGGGCATGCTTTGCAAACATGGCCGGAGGAGCACTAGCACCCTCTAAAATATAACAAGCTCCTCCCTACAGCAAAGCTATCAACCATTTCTGTGCGGTGATTGCAGGCAGCAGCAGAGGCTGTTCTTCATTCCTTATTAGCACACGGCGGCAGCGGTGGTGGAACGATGATGCTCTCCCCGGCGGCTGTGCATCTCCCTCACAGCCACGGGGTCTGTCCTGCGTTAATCCTGCTGGCGTTAGGCAGCCCAGCTTGCAGCTTGCTCTTGATCGCTATGTCGCTAAGCAACTGCTGGGTTCACAGACAGAGCGAGCACTCCTCTTAACCTGATAAAAACCCTGCATTAGCCTTCTCCCCCACTCTTTCACCAGCTCCACACAAAAGCCAGCAGCTTCTCGAGCAAGCCCCAGCAGGGGCTGCACTTTCAGCTCCTGTCACTGTGCGCATCCAGGCACCCAGGGCAGCACTGGGCCTGATCTCGGGTATTCAGCTCAGGTATAACCCTGTACTCAAATGTCGCAAGCTGTTGCTGTAAGGAAGGCTGGGCAGAGGTGGAAGAAGGGATGGTCAGGTGTTGTGGCCTCTGATCTGAGAGCCTGACCACGTGAACAGACCAGATAAAAACCTGTATCACCAGGAATGAGCTCCAAAATTTCTTGAAGTAGATGAAAGCCAATATCAGCAGTGGGATGAGCCCACACAAATTCAGAAGCTCTGGTCTAGAACCTGCTGATCAAACCCTTCAATCACGCTTGTATCCGCACAAACTAAGAGGAAAAAGCAAAAGGATGTGCTTGCCTTTTCCTTCCCTTACCAGGCTCCTCTCCCTGTCCTGCGGCTGGCCACTGTCACTGAGCAGCAAATGGTTTCCAGCCAAACGTTTCCATGCTCTATTTAAAAATCTTCAAACTCAGTGTCTCCATAAGAACCACAGAAAACTACAAATCCATGGTGTAGAATTACTGCTAAACCAAGGTACACTGAAGAAAAGCCAGACTAGGGTCTTTCTTAATGTAATAATTGAGAGAGAAATGCTGCTCAGTACTGTGGAACAATCTCTTCACGATCCTCATTTATCAAAAACATATAGAGAAGATCAATTTCATGGGCTTCTGTAACAATCCATTACCAAACTATCTACAAGTTAATTTACCTCTATGGTAGCCTAATGGTGCAACTGCCGTGACTGAAGTACATTTGTACGTCTACTGGCTGTAAAAGGTAACTCCTAGGAGGCAATTAGAGCTGCTGTCTCGGCTATAACTTTATGCATTTCACAATGGAGAAATACATATTTTAATTTTGTCAGGCTGCTGCTGCTATGAGCAGAACCCAGGCGAGCCTGAGAACAACGTTACTATTTATAACACTTCCCACTACTTCTCCTTGGCTGAAGGGTATGAACAGACCTACACNTTCTTTTTTTTTTTTTTTTTTTTTTTTTTTTATCACTTCTCTTTAATTCAGCAGAATCCTTGCTTCCTGAGAGCTAAAATTCCTTGCTCCCTTTCTGTTGCTGCCTCACAGAAAAGCACTGCAAGTTCTACAATTGGCTGATGTAGGTTTTACAGTATGAGAAAAAAGTCACAAAACAGTAAGAATTTTAGCTCTATACTTTAAATATTAGTTTTAATACTTCAGCAAGATGGTATTCCCTGATCATAATGTATTATGACTTTGTAAAAAATTGTGTCAGTCGTGCGATCAGGCTAGAAAGGCTATAATTTATTTAACATTTTTAAAGGTGAAGTAGGAGTAAAAGCAGTAAAAATAAGCCTTTGTCTGGAAAGTATTTGCCATGCATCTGTTACCTTTATGCAGGTACCTTCAAGAACAGAACTGAAATTTAATGCAGGCAGTCAAGGGCATAAACTTATGCAACACAACCAAAAAAGAAATGGGAGCACTTTCTCCGCTGCGACAATGTTGCTGTTCAGCTTTTGCTCCTTCCTTCCCACTCTTTCCCAAGCTCAGATATCAATCCCACCTCACCCTCCATGCAGGGCCCCAGCCCTGCTGCAGGGCTGGGCAGGGCAGGCAGGCACTGTCAATACTGGACGAGGCATGCCTCTGACCCTGCTTCTCTGCAAACTGCTCTGCTTCAAGCCTCTTTAGGTGAAAAAGAATTGCCTGAGCACCTCTGACTTCAAATATCTGTAGTCAGTCAGATCTCTTCTGCTGCTGCTAACCTATTACGTAGCTTAAAAAAAAACAAACAAGTAACCTTTTCTGATCCTTTTCAGTATCTTCAAGTCACCTAATTAGCTGGAGCTGAATTCAAAAACAATGTAATTCCATCAGGGAAACAAAATACATCGCTCTTACCTTCCATCTACACTCAAACACCTCCCGAGGCATTCTCACCACGATTTCTGTGGAGGTGTCATTTCTTCTATAATCAAATGGCAGCCAACAGTTTTGCTGCTCTACTCCACTGTCAACTTTTCTAATTTTCCTTATTTATTACCTCTTAAGTCCTCTAATATTATTATATCTCAGGATCCTCTACTAGTCTGCAAATGCATGCATATGGGCAAAATTTTCAGGAAAGAAGATCTCAGCCAAATTTAAATGATTCTTTGTGTGGTTTTGTTTCCAAATAGAGTCTCTAAAGTGTATAATGAAAACTGTATAATTTGCCAAAGCTGAGTTATAAGAATTAAATTGACTAAAGGACAGAAAATCAAAATAATTTCCTACTGCTGTTGAAGTCAGATTTTTCTCTCAAAGGTAAAACATATGGGATGACTCTTGCTTACACGGTAGCTTACTTTTTTCCAATAAAGTGAATTAGCAGTACTTTTTTTCTTTTTTTTTTTCTTTTTTTTTTTTTCTTCAGTCTTTATACTTTAAATTTCTTTTCACAAAAATAGGTAACTACTTGCTCTTACTTTTCACTTCTCTCTCAGAAATGCAGTACTTTGGCATATTTACAGCACATTGCAGTTGCTTGACTTAGTTATTTCCTGATCAAATACTGATAATACAGATCTCTCCTGTAACCTAGAAATAACTACCAGTCTAAAACATACCAGATAATAAATGTATGGTGCATATGAAGTCAGAGGAAACATTTTCATGTGGCTTAACAAGAAGGACAATCAAGCCCAAGCAAGAATAGTGTTCTTGAAGACAATAGGAATTGAAACTGTCAGTCAGCTGCAGGACAAGACTTGTGTAAATTCAGGCTCAGTGCACAAGTATCGATTTATGATCGCCTGAGGTATTCTCAAATGTACAGGGAGAGGGTTCTGCTGCTGTGCTAACTTTGGCTGAAGATTGCCCTCTACAAGTAGCCAGTATATATCTTTTTCTTGTGCAGCTTTTGTTGTTATTTATTTATTTATTTTTCCCCATGCATTAAGGCTTTTCCCACACAGGCAACCGAATTTATACACCATTTAGTCAGGCACCACTGATAGGAACTCCAGAATTCTGGCATTTTTCTTCCATCTCTTCATTCTAAAAGATATATAACCTCCATACCTCCCTGTCACCAGTTTAATAACTTACATCATGCAGGAGTTAACATAACTACCTGACCCTGACGCTTGAGATCACACTGCTTGCTGAATAAGCAACCATTTGCAATTAACAGGGCTACCCTTTCCCTACAAACAAATCATCTTTATACTTGCAAAGAATGGTAGCTTTTCAAAGGCCAGGTTATTTATTATCCAACAGAATAACTAATTTTGAGGTCCCTTCCAACCCAAGCCATTCTATAATTCTATGATTATTATTTATAAATAATAAAATTGACCTAGGTGGTATCTTTTTTAACAAACATAATCAGCACTACATTTCCACAAAAAATCACTTTCTGTGGAGCAGGCCAGGACAAACAGTACCCAATACTTCAGTAAAAGGCCCATTTAACAGCTGTATGCAAGAGCAAACCATTCCATATCACAAAAAAAAAGTAATACTTCAAGCTCCTAATTTAACCAACAAAATCACTATATATATATATTTTTTAAATCCTGTAAGTATGGTTTTCTTTATATTATACCCATATTCCATAGAAACATCACTACATAATTACTTATGCATTTACTTAATGGTGTCTGACTCCTGTAAGTACCTTTTGATACCACTTATCTGGAACTACATTGCACTGTTCTACCAGGATGGTGCTGTTGGGAGAAGTGAGCCACTTCCCTGAACCTGTAACCACCACAGACTATTCACTAGCAAGCACGGACAATAGAAAGTAAGAACGTAAACACAATAATACTGTGTGATAGAGACGACAAATTAACCACCTAGTAAAGCCGTGAACAGTGCAAAATGATCCCACAGAGCAATTTTCTAACATAGCTTTATATTTCATGATACGGTGGATTACTAGAGATGTTGTGAATCAAACATCACACGGTGAATGTGAAGTAAGCCTAGACAAAAACACTTTTTTACCTTTTTTTTTTGAAGCCAAAATAAGTTATGAGACTGAAAATTAAATTATCACCACATTTTAAGAAAAAAAAAAAAAAACAAAGAAAAGTGCTACTCAAGAATAAATCTAAGTAACTCATTTCAAAACAACCGACAAGATTGCAGAGACTGTCTCTGAAATTGGAGAACACTGAGAGCGCTCCTGTCCTAGGATGTAGGCTACAGAAACATTGGCAATGTAGGAAAATGTTCCCATGTTCCCCTCTGTAAAACTATCTGTCATAGACTACTCATTAAACAAGTATGCACAATAAAAGGTACAATCTTCTTTAACCTACGTGGTTTACAGGCGAATCTATGGAAGGGATGAGAAAAATCAAGACTTTTTTCATATATTATTTGGTTAATTACATTTACCTTGTACTGAGACTTGCAGTTTTTGTTCCAGTAGGTGACTCCAATCCTTCCCCTGGCTTTGAGGACTTCTCTCTATTCATTTGCTGGAGTATTGAGTTCAATTCACTAATAACATTAGCCTTTGGGCCTGAGAGAATCGGGCTTTTCACCTCCGTCACGTCCCCCCATAGCTTAGATGTCCTTTGGGGAACAACCTTAGCCATATTGGGCGGTGCACTGATGGGAGGTGGGGGTGGAGCGGGAGGAGGAATAACAAAGCTGTCTACAGTTTCTTCAATTAGCGCGTCCTTGTAAAGTGCATTGCTTTTGTTGATTATGGGCTTCATTTTTGGCTTAGGAGGTACTGGGGGTTTGTCCACCAGAAATGTTTGCCCATCTGCATAGACTGTACAAGTATCCACATTCTCACCCCCTTCCGAGGATAAGGTAGAGATGCTGGACACCGTTGAGATAGTGCTGGTTGTCTCTAAATGATGGTCACTACTACTCCGACTGTCTACCTCCTCAATCCCAGAGTCAGTGACATTGTCAAAGCTGTCAGGGGGTGGCAGAAAGGAGGCAGGCAAACAGTTTGAAAGACCCACTTGCTTTTTACTGTCTAAGGAATTGGCTGGCTGGCTGGTGGCAAATGGCGCAGGTGAAGGCGTGCCGTTTTTCCTTTGCTTAATCAAGTCCGTGAGAGCCGAACCGGGCACTGAGCGGTCATCGGGGATGTCAAAGCTGTTAGCAAACTCTAAGGGGGGTGGTAGTGGCTCAGTAAAAATAAATTCTTCATCGATATCAACTGATGCTAAGGGTGGTGGGGGAATGCGGAAGGGCAGGATGACTGGGTCATCGACAGAGCTTGCTGCCACGATGGTTTTGCAGGGAGATGCCGGTGGCTCAGGCACAGCAGGCACGTTCAGCTCACTCTCAGCTTCCTCACTCCCCTCTGGCCTCTCTGGCGGGGAGTTTTCAGGGCTTGGCTCCATTTCGGCTCCCTTTTCTTCTTCATCCTCGGGTGTATCATCCAACTTTGCCGTGTCCACGGTATGAACCATGAGCAAGCCAGCTGACTTCTGCTGCGAAGTATCCACAATATTTATCAACATGTTTTTCTTCTCTTCAGCCTTCTTTTCTTTCCCAGCATCTGTTTCATACTTGTTCTCCGTCTCCTGCCTTCGCAATGGGCCTCGAGTGTTTTGCCTAGTGACGGTAGCTGTAACAGGAAATGTTGTTTCAATATTGGGTCTCAGCTTTGTATCGATGTAAAGTGGTTTATTAAGGTCAGCCTTAACAGCATCCCCTTTGCCTGGAATCTGCTGTGTTTGCTCTTTCATGGCTCTGTCCCTGGCAGAGAGAGCAAGGGCTAGGGGTGAGTTTGGATCCAGCAGCTTTCCTGTGACCGGGTGAACGTAGTTATCAGAGCTGGATGTGTTTGTGGACTTAGCTGCCACTGTACTGTTTTCAGTACCTTTTGTTTTGGCCGAAGCATTTAATGTCCTCGAATCGCTTTGATTGCTGGGTTCACTACTATTAAAAAGATTTTCAGGCTCTCTAGGTGTGGGAATTGGAGATGGTGACATAAGCTGCCTAAAGCCATCTTCACTACTAAACATTGCTTCATCAGTAAATTTCGATTGCCTCATACGTGGTGTTGGCGGTGTTAGTCCAACATCCTCGTCCCCTAGGTCTGTGGAGAGGAAGGCTGGAGAATTACGCCTCGCTTCCAGCCGCTTTTCCCTGTCCCTCACCGCTCCAGCAATGGCTGCTGCAAACGGACTGCTGACACCTAAGCTGTCATCGGGACGGAGTTGCCCGGGTTGCTCTGAAGACTGGGGGTCGATTTCCATGCTGCTCCCTTGGCTACTCTTCCCGCTGCTGCTGGTGGATGGCTCCTTCACAATAATTGTGGGGATTGGAATAGAGCAGGTCTTTTCCGGACTGTCTTCAACATTGGATTGTTTCACCAGCATCCCCTTCCGCCTCGCTGGTTTGGCTGGCACATAAACTGCTTTGCTTGCGATCTTCCCAACCTCAGAATATGGGTTTTCTGGCATCTGACCCCTCTTGTTCCTGAAATTTGCCTGAGCGGTGGCACTCCGACTGTACAGGTCCTCAGAGTCCAGAGAGTAGCGGTCCAGTTCTCGTCTGTAATAGATCCCTTTGTCCCTTATCATTGTTCCCACGTTTTCAGGCCTCACCAAAGAAATTTTTGCACCTGAATTCTGACTAAACGGAGGTTTGATAGTTCCATAGCTCCTTGATGTTGGGGATTTGGGAGAGTTGTACAGAGAAGGAGAAGGTGGTGGTGGTGAAGGGGGTAAGGACTGTGGTGGTGGAGGGATATCTTCAGAGGTGTCAGGCATTGAAAGACTTCTGGTAAACTTCAGCATAGGGGGAGCCAAAAACTGCCGTTCTTCCTCTGTTATGCCTAAAAATCAGAAATCATATTAAAACTCTGCCTTCCACAGGAATGCCTCATACTGTATTATCTCAGTATCTAGCCTAAAATGCTAGGGTGCAATTCACATGGCATGAGGCATATGTGAAATTATGAAAACAGTCTTGCCTCATTCAAACCATATGTATTTTTTCTTGTTGAATTTCCAGAGACCCAGATGCCACAATTAAAAAGGACGCTACAGCATTTTAATTAAACTGATCATTGATGTGTAGGCAAATGCTTTGGTTTTATTTATCATCAAGGTAGCTTTAGAGAAGCACATTTTCTTTGAAAAGTATCAAGCAGGGAAGGCATTCTGTGCAGAAGAGTAGCTTATGTGTGGCTCTAGCAATTTCAAACGTATAAAATAATGCAACTTAGAAACATAATGAATGTTTAATATGCACTGAAACTTAGCAAAGGGACTGAGAAGATTCTATTGGGAAAAAAATCATACCATTTTATTTCAAAAGATAACATTACATTATTACAAATATGGCTTTTAACATAAATAAACTTGGTAATGGGCCAATTTTACATCAGTGTAATGTGTTTCTAAATTGAAAAATATCACTACTAAGATTACTACCATGAACGAAACAAGTTCACGTTTGCTTTTTTTTTTCCCTTTTGTATAATTGTTTATTGACAACATTTGGAATGAAAAGGAGGTGATCTTTATTCCCTTTGATCAATAGGGATTTCTTTGTAAACTACTACACAGCATTACAACTCTTTTGCCTCAATAGCAAAATAAAAATGAATAACATGTTCCCCTAGAATAGACTTGTTGCCCTGCAATAGACTTGTACTGTTCTTCTTATTTATTTATTTTTTCCTTTTCACTGGCTTTTCTGGGAACATTCTAAAGAAAGGAATTAAATTAGAATTCTGTAACAGTTATCTACTGCCATTAAAGCACAAAGTGTAAATTATATCAAATTAAACAAAACTTTCTTTTTCCAGGAACTTTGTATAAAAAATTAAAAAGTATTCATTGAAGTAGAGATGTTAGAGAAATATGCTTTAAGAAAAAAAGAAAGTTACTAAAAGAGGCAATTAATGCACAAATTATGCATGAGAAACATTTTACCTATAGATTTTTGTCTTCTCATTGTACCCCGAGGTATACCCAGAAAAGGACCTTGAGGACTCCCTGGTACAGTGGGCGTCATCACAGCAATACCCTGTCTCTCATACATGGACTACAAAAAAGCAAACAAAAGAACCCACAAGCGTTAACGAATGCAAGCCTTTCCTTCGCATGTACATAACTCTTCTGCCACACCAACTAATCTGCTACCTACCCCTCTTAGAATTCATAAGGATAATAACAAATTTGATATTCTTTTGAGAAGGAGGTATAGAGAGAGGGAAGGCTGTAATTTATTTATATGTTAATAAAATGACAACAGCTGTTAAGTGGATTTAGTCAAAATTATTTACAAGGCAATACATTAAGTTTACAGCACATTCTATGTGCTGTAAGAAAAATAAAGCCTGAGCAATTACATTTCATTTCATTCACTTCCAAAAACACTGCCACACACTGCATAGGCATTATTAACACTCGCTCTGCACTGAGCTGTATGCTCTCTTCACTACCTACTCCTGGAGTAGACCTACTTCCAGAGTCTTGCATGGACTCGAGGTGTCTCACACAAGGTTATATGGGAGGGCAGCTTCTCAGCTAGAAACTGAGGAACGTCCCCTGAATCCCAGAGCACTCAACGTCCTTTCATGTAGGTTATCACAAAACCATTTGTTTTCTGCCTAGAACTAGTCTCTATTTCCTTCCTTCCCAGCTACTGAGAATAGTAAAGTGCTTGTGTCAGGACTGGGGCTGTTTCAGAGGGGTGGGCAATGGAAAAACGCATCTAAAATGCAATAAAAATAAGCATTTTTTAACATACGAAGTTCTGTAAAAGCAAACTCTGCAATTGAGGAATTCAGTTTCAGAGTTCTGGAGTTTAAATTTTTAATACATGCTCTAGTATTACTGCCAATTCTTCCCTTACAAATCATCATGTATTATTTAATGAAGATATCATATATGCCATTAGGAAGAATAAAAACATGCACTGGTAGAAACCTTCACATTAGTGGAAACTGTGTGGCTGAACTAGTTGTGGCTCTGTGGCAAGCTATCAACATAGCTTGGCCTTAGTTTTGTACTGCCACCTTCAAGTTAGAACTTACTGTTAACTCGTCAGCTCAGATTACAGGCAGAGTAAGGTCACTTCTGTTTCAATAACACTGAGGCGGCAATGTTGTTGAAGCGACAGTCTCAGAATAAATATAAGCATATAACAATAAAAGGTTTCAGGATACAGAGGCTCTTCTGTTAAGCAAATTATTGTCAGAAATGCAGAGTAGACCAAGGCTACAAGGTAATAAAAGCAGCATAAGTATACAAAGCATTGTTTTAAACTCATTTCTGTTGTGAGTTGAACTCTGCACCCTGGCAACGTGCCCCTTCCAAAAAGCAGTACTTTGTAGGTACCACTCACATTCATATCCGTAGCTGAGGGAAAACATCTACTAGAAGGCCGCTGCTTAATAGTTGCCACTCTTGAGTCCACAGTTGCATTGTCTGCAATTCTTGATGGCTTGGAAACTGGTACTATTTCATCCACCTTATCTGTAATATAAAAGTATTCAGTAAAATAAATATCATTTGTCCAAAAACTGAAAAATTAAGTATTGCAAGGTCAAAGGAAGAGATTTACTTTTCAAAAAAATGCAAAGAAAAAGGTTTTTTTTTGGCATTTTAACAAGGCAATGCTTGAGCATCATAAGTCGTGCAAGCCGAGCACTTTTTATTGCTGCTACATAACATGCATGCTTTAGTTTTAAGCCTGCATGCATTTAATGTTTACTTAGTGTGACTCGAAAAACAATCCTCTTCTTCAAACCTTCAAAATGTGAAGGGAGAATATCTATATAGAAATGGAAAGAAGACCTTTAGAAATAATGAATCTGTACAGAACTGTTTCAAAAAGAGATAAGCAGACTGTACTTAGTCATCAGAATTTCAGTGATATTTTGGACAATAACAAGAACTCCAGAAGTGCTTTTTTATGCCTATTTGCCTCATCTATACACACTTTTGGATTATTAGATTAGCATTGNNNATTAATTGCACAGTTTGGGAATATATTTAGTTGTGGTCAGAAACAGACCAAACAGGCAAAGTCCAAATCAGAATGAGAACTTCAACATTTGGATTTGGGATCCTGATCTACCATATAGTATGATAATAAAATACAGGGAAATCTTTAATCAAGGTCNTACTGAATACATAACGTTACTCCCTTAGACTGAGGACCTCAAGGTACCACACAATCAACTAATTACAGCCTCACAGCTCCTTTACTGCCACTTCTATTACTATGAAACTAAGGCATGGAGAAATTAAATGACTAGCCCAAGCCAGCAGAATGGTTTGATTTTTGAACCTGTACTAGAATCCAAACTTGGATCTTGCCAGCAGGTTTCCTTACTACCCCTTTCATCTCATTTGCTCCCCTAAGAAAGAATAGACTGCACCATATTACTATTCTGCCCTTAATAATCACATTAATTTAGAGTCTTTTCCTTTGAAGTTTCACCAGAGTAGGGATTAGTTATACAGCCTGTGGTATCCATGTAAGTGAAATACCTTAGCCTGACTCCTAGGCTTCCACAATGTGAGTAGGAGTAATGTTACCTTTCACCAAGTAGATTCATCCTTGCAAATGTTTGATTTTTTGCTTCAGCAGAAAAAGATAGCTACTCCATTAGGTTACTACAGACTGAAAAAACAGGGTTTTGGCAGTCTATAGATGGTGTTGCTATGCAAACTATCAGATTTAGGGATTTAAGCTTTACCTCTCACTGGAGAGTGGCACACTCAGGGCCCTGGATATGGACATGGATGGGAATAAGGGAGGAGGAAAAGAGCTTTTGATCCCTCTACACAGTAGATCTGGCAGATGTGAGGATGACATTTTAGATGGGAGAAGAAGAGAGGGAAGCACTCTTAGCCTTCTGGTTAGGAAGAAGGTTGTCCTAGAAGTGGATATTTTAGTGCCACAGAGGGTCAGGGAGACAGGAAAGGAAAAGTTAAGCTGAACACTGTTGAAAACTTTCTCACAAGAGTTGTGTTGCTGTTTCTTTTCAATTGAAGTTATCATTTAATTTTTTTTTTCATTGGTCTGCTTTATTTTTATGTGTTTTAAATCATCCAGTGAAAGGAGAAAAGGAAAAAGTTCTTTAAACCATCATATGTATTCAAAAATTAAACAAACTTCAAGTCACATTTCATAAGACTTTGTAATACGAACCATGAACTTCTGAAAGAAAAATATCTGCACTTCTGCTCAGCAAAAGGCATCATAAAGCAATGGTGTAACCATGAACACTTGACCTATACAGCAAAAATATGGCTAGACTGTAAAATTGTACTCAGGGGATCTATCACCCAAAGCTTCAAGGGTGCACAGATTTCATGTTAAGTCTGTCCCACCCTTTTTATTATCCCAGAAGGCCAAACAACTGGTCTTTGGGATTGAGAGAGTTGGAAGTTTGGGAAACTGAAGCACTAGTTACTCAAACTCTATAGATAAGAAATATAAATATACCATGTAAGAACCAATCCCCTTTATTTTCACAGACACATGTAACCATATACCCATTCAGACAACAAAAAGCTACAGGGAGTGATGAGGCTATGACAGACACTTGAAAAGCATGGAAATATTTGTTTGGGGATGAAACATACATACCCTGCAACTGCACTGATTTTGCTAAACAATACGGGAAGTCAGATCTTAATTTTGGATCTGACCAAAATATCAGTTGGTGCAAGTTCTTGAAACCATCTACTACTTCCAGCTGGAAGAGCTTTATTCTGTGTGCGTTTATTGTGGTTGCTTGTCTGTGGACGGTTTCTCAGTTATTCTCACCCTATAGCTGCTCCCATTCAAGTGGTGCTTTGTGTCTTTCCACATCTAGCTAAAGCATTGAGAAATGGAAGAGGTGACAGGTGACAGGCTAAGCTGCTTTGCAAGGAACTCTTTAGGGATTCCTCATGCAGTTTTTCCAAAGCAGCACTGCTACATCTGCACAGCTTCTTCTTTTGTTCTATTGACTTTGATCAGAATGTAAAGGTACAGTACAAAGGTAGAATGGAGGGCATCATTTTAAAACTACAGTGGAATGTGATTTATTCTAAATGGCAGCAGCTACATGGCGGGTCCTGCAGAATACGTCAAAATCTTAGCGTCTGACCACACTACTGCACCATACTTTTGAAGTGAAAGTACTATGAGAACTAAAAACATTCTCACTGTAGTATCAGACATATTCTAATTAGGCCAAGAAGATTAACTGGCTGATTTGTATTCAGCTTCATTCAAACTCATCCCAAAGAAATAAGACGTAAGCATATTGGGACAAACTTCCACTTGCGTTTGCCTTTTCAGCTAGGTTGTTCAAATCCACAGTACCAGCGTGCAAACCATGTATGCACCAGAAACATATGTTCAAAAGGCCGCATATACTGGAATAATTTGTCAAGCTCACTAATGGACTTATCTCCCAACCTTCTTGTGATCTTAAATTCTCTGCAGCATGCGCTTCTTGTACCAACGAGAGGGGAATCTTGTGTTGGAAATTCTCTGAGGACACGTTTACAAACAGCTTGAACAAGAGATATAAAAAAGGCATGGAAGGTGTGCCAGAATTTGCACCTGGTGTAAAGTGTGTCAACAGTGGGGCTGAAGAAGCACGCCTCCAACGGTAGTCTCAGAAGGAACACAGCTGGATGTAGGTGGAAGGGAAGAAATATTCTGTACTGCAAAAAGCCTACACTGGAGGTTGGCCATGCCAGCTGCATTTCATCATTAAACCATTCACTTAGCAAAGTACAGCCACAAGCACGCACACACACACACTTATAAGGGAGCAATTGGTGGCTGACTGGTAGATAACAAAATGTTGTATCTGCTTTATTTTGATTAACTTCAGTCTCAGAGAAAGACAAGAAAGAAGAAGCTACGGCTCACTGGACAGAGAGCACAGCTCAGTTGTAATCACAGAAGAGGATTTTTAGGCCTACAATTATTCTCTAGTAGTTGCCAAAGGAGGAACTCATCACTGCTTTGCCATATAAACTCTTCTGAACCTTTACAAAACGTTACAATGGTATGTGGAGAGTCAAACACAGGAGCCATGCTACACCTGTGATAATTAGTTACCACGCTCAAGGAGTTCCTATTAACAGCATCCTTCCAGAGAACTGTCAGGGATACCACATGGATAAGCCAGTCTGATGCCTCTGCATGCATACAGCAATTTGAGTGCCACTATATTAAATTCCCCCGAGAGAGGCAGCACCAACAGATATAAAATAATTTATTGCAAAGTGCATTTCCATCTGCCCTGTGGGTTACCAATTGCACCCATGTTCTGCTCAGGGTGCTAGCCCTCAGGAAATTAGATGGCCTAAAGGCACAGAAAGTAGTTGCATTTTATCAGCATGTAGGTCATCTCTCATGAAAAGCTCTTAATCACAGACATAGTAGCACAGTACCCAACAGCATATCATGACTTTTACATTCTCAAGAGGTCTGGCTGCTAGGCAAGTTGCTTTTTTTCTTTTCTTTTTTTTTTTTCTTTTTCTTAAATAATTAATATCTGTGATAATTACAGGGGACAGTCTCCTCCTAGTAGATTTGGTTCAGGAGATGGCTCTTATCCCCAAGAACACATTGCTTAGTGACTCCCTGTTTCAAATCCCCAGACTCTCTCAGAGGAAAAATTATAATGCTGCCCATCCAACCACCAGATCCATCATAAGAGGAACTTTGAAAATTAGAGTCAGGTGCCTAGATAGATCTGGTGGCACATTTCTTTACAGACCCCAAAAGATAAATATGAGGTATGATCCTGGCAACATTACTTCTAATACAACATAGCCAAGACATGTGGATTAGCTCCACCGAGGGTCTTAAAAAGTGAGCTTGTCAGACCCACAGAGGATAAGAATGATCACGATCCGGTACAGGCTAACCCCAACACCTCAGGCTGGCATGCCAGAAACACCAGGCAAAGACTGATCGAACACAGTTTTGGAGGCGAGTATTGCCAAGACCTGTATACTTACCACCAAATCCAGAATGCTTGCTCAGAGGGGATGGGATAATGGAGAAAGAAAACTCAAAAAACAGCTGCCTCAAGAAATGACTTGTATTTGTAAGAAAAGCAATGAATGCCTGGCACAGAGTAAAAAAAATGCTTGTATGAAGTTAAAGTGAAAGAACAGAGGCAAACGCTCTTCAAATACCAGCAGCACACATTGTTAACAGTGCAAATATAAACTACAAAATGTTAGACTAATCTAGTCAGCCAGAATACAATGTTAGCCAATGTAGGAAATGGTTGAATTCTGCCACTGATGGCCTTATGGCTAAGAATTAAAAGGACAGGCACATTAAAAAAAACCCTAAAAATCCTATGGTGCGGTTATTTTTTCTTCCCTCCCCCTTTTGCCTGGCGTGTAGGCATGGGCAACGAGGCCCTCTCGGTTATGGCTCTCTGCAGCCGGCCACTGCGACAAGGCAGCGAGGCCTGCGGCGGTTCTCGAGTGTCGCTCGTCCCTTCGGCCCCTGGTAAGCACACAGTGGAGGCTGCCACTGCATCCTCACCAGTCCACGTCGAGGCACAGGTTAACTCGACATGGGGGGTGGCTCTTTGGGAGATGCGTGTTTCAAGGACCTGTGTCCTTGGCTGCTTGAGAAAAGCTAAAATCTCTGATAGGTAGTTATGGATGGCTCTTGTGGAGGTAGCCACAATGCCCAGCTGCAGCTCCATGCGGCCCATGGACTGTGACATGAGACCCATGGACTGTGCATGCTCCCTCTTGATATTTTCCAGCAGCTGCACAATCCTACTGTTGGTTTCCATCAACAGCTTCTCTCCCTCTGTTAGCTGGGGCTGCCCTCTCCAACCCCGATCCCTAGGGACAGGCTCAACACCGCGATGCTCTTCATTCATTTCATCATTGCCCTCCTCCTCAGGAGAGTCACTTTCGAACTGAGGAGTCCTACTGAGTGACTGATCCCCAGGAGACTGTATGTCCATGGTACACTCTGGAGTCCGCGCTGGTGTTTGAAATCCCTCAAAATCCTCCCCAACGTTGCTGTGTGTTTCAGACGAGGACAACGGCCACTGCCAGCTCTCTGTGGTCCTGGCCGGCGAGTCTTCGTCAGAGGCAGGCACCGAGGATTCCTGTTCTTCGGCTGGCGTGGACGGCGAGCTCCCTCGGAGACGGCCAGCTTGCCCCGAGGATCCAGGAACCTCCCCATCTTGTTCCCCAGTGACATCTGGCAATCAAATAGAGGAGCAACAACCACTGTATCTGAGGCCAGGCAGATGGAGGTATCTACATGCATTGGACAACACATAGAAAGAAGCCAGTTGGGAAGCCAGAGTGTATGTGTTTGGGCAAACGGAAGGGCAGACTAAAGTTTAATGACTCTTTGGGCATGTGGCAGTTGGCCACTTTTTGTATAAATGCACACTGTCCTGTACCCACAACACACACAGCCATGCTGCATCCCAAGGCAGGAGCTACCAATTCACCTCATTGTGATTGTGACAGGAAATGTCAGTGAACCTATCAAAAAGCTCACCTATGCACTGCAGTGGTGTCAGTCAGAAATCCCTGGGATGAGCTCAGGGCCAAGTGTCCAATTGAGCTTCCTGTGGTGCCAGATGTGCTCCACCACTGGCTGTGGGCAGCCCTTTGTTGTTCTGAAGCACTGCTGGCTATCTTCACTTTTGTCCGACGTCTCACGTCACCCCACCCCTAGTGCGCTCTCTCCCAATTCACTGCTGCGAGCGACGGTGGCTGTCCACAGCATTTATCCTGTGAGCAATGCCCTCCCCAGCATCTGCTGGATTTTCTTGTTCTTTTCTCCAAACAGAAGGCAATGGCATCTGAGGGCATTGCTCGCCAGGATCTCATTGTCTTCTGAAAATCAGTTTTGTCCTCCCCTGGCTACCTCTTCCCTTGCCTGAGGACGTATGGTGGAAATCAGGGTGCAAGTGTTTCCCTGTGGCAGCTTGGTGTGCAAAGACATTAACATAAAATGCACTCCCAAAGACAAGAAATGGCTGAGCTTTTTGCACCCACAGTGATCATTGGCTCACAGTAGAGCATGACCTGCCCAGCACCATTCTGATTATTTGAGTCAGTGGTTCTAACTCTCACCCTTTCCATGCTTCTAATAAAAACCTCTGATTTTGGGGGACAATTTGGTCATCAGAAATTAAATTGGGGTGGTCTGGCTAAAACGTTGCAATATGGTAGCCCAAAGAGCCTGTATTCCTCACACTCAGGCAAGGGATATGTGAGAGAAGCACTGTTGTTGGTAAGAACCTGAACAGCAGTGGCTGGCTGATGCTAGATGGCTGGCTGGCTTGGCTGTGCTGCTCATGCTGCAGTGGTCTGGATGCCAGGTCAGTGTCACGCCCATTCTTTGGCATCCCAGTCTTGGACAATGTTATTCTGTAAGAATTAATTTGTGCCCTTTGAAGTCTTTATATGCTGCTCTTAGAACCTCAGTTTGAAGCTGTGAGCTTACAGCTGGAAGGTATTGTTGAGGTCAGAGTAAAATGATACTTCTGGTTCTGTTTACAAATCAAGCCTTTTTGTTTGTTTTGTTGTTTTTTTTTTTTTTGTTTTTTTTTTTTTTTTTTTTTTTTTTGGTAATTTTTTTTTTTTTCAGATTTTATATAGTTTTAAAATGACAGCTCCTTCTGATAGACCCAAAGATCCCTTCTCCTCAATATCAGTCCCTACCTGCCCTAGCTCTAATGTGGCACTCATCATTTCTGCGGCCAAGCTCATACTGTTCTAAAATGGATTCTGTGCAGCTTAATATAATTATGATTTTTTAATGCTAAAGTCATGGATATTATTTATGCATTTAACTTATTCACTACTTCAAAGTATTCACATTCATAGTATTCACATTATGTCTCTGTCTAGTTGGACTGTCCAGTTGCATGTTTTATGGAAAGTGAGGATGAAATTGTATTTGTAAAAAGGCATGATCTCCTTATGAAAATGGATTTTAGGGACAAACTGTCATGCAATAATTGGCTCTTCTGCTCCATGGAGATTTGAAAGGGACTATATCAAACTAACACCTGTTTCTTCCTTCACAATTATTTTTCCCCTTTGCCGTACTAATACAGCTATAACTGCAATCCCTCATTAACAAATTTATCTTAACAACTACACTGTAGGACCATAAAATTATTTCTCAGCATTTTCTTATTTGAGTACACATGAAAAAAAAAAAAAAAAAAAAAGAAAAAAAAAAAAAAAAAGAGGGGATCTATTTTTACCACACATAGCAAACACATATTTCAGTTAAAATCTATGGAATCAGAGAAAGAAAAGGGATTATAACATATTCATTCTGGTAGAGCCATTGGTCATACAAAATGTCTTTGAGTTCCTTTTGACATGTTGAAATTCCCCATATTTGAAAACTTCATTTTCCTGACATCTTCTAAACAGAGCCCACCTAGCAATTGCTAAGTAATAGAACTAAGCTAAACAAAACAAAGTAAAAAAATCCAAAGCCCGCATTAATTTACGAGTATTTCTGTAAATAGTTTCACTGAGTTTAGATTGTTCAGATTTAGGGGGATAGCAACACTTTTGTTATTTGTGCACGTTTGCACATTTGCCAGAGGCTTGTGAAGAAAGGTTTCTCTGAAAAAACAGTAAGTTTTTGCAAAGTGTCGAATTCTCTACGAAAACGTACAATTTTCCATCCTCCTAATTGATACTTTCACTTTTCAGAGCTGCAAGGAAAGCATCTGGCATAGGTGACCAATAACACAAATGACAAAGAGTCCAAGCAAACAGTCTGTGAGAACCCATGGGAGAAAGTTAATTGTGGAAACTACTGGCGAATACTTATGAATAATGAATACATTCACAGGTTTTAGCATAGGTTTGTTAATTTGACTAGCAAGTTCATAACAAAGTGTTCAACAATTCTAGTCACTTTGGTTTCTGGAAGCTTTGTGCAGTATTGCCATGGGGCACTGGGGAAACCAAGGGTGTGTTACAGGCATGGTCTTACAGAAACTTCTGTTCACTGCCGAGCAATCATGGGAAATCTACCTCAAGGTCAATGGCTGACACCACAGTGACGAATGTGTCAGCCTCTGCCCAATAAATCCATTCCTTGATGACCAAAGGTCGCCCAAGGTTCAGACCAGGTCTTGTCAAGGTGATGGCACCAGCTGCTGGATTGGTGCTGTGGAAAAGCTGTGCCAGTTACATACAGTAGGGCACTGGAAAACTTGGTTTGTCTGGAAACTGCCCTTATCCAGTGGAGAGGTTCTCTGCTTTGAACAGCAGGATTAAAGCTGGCTGAAACTATTAGCTCAACCAACTACCTTTACTTCATTTCTTAAGCAAAGGAGAGCACTAAGACTGCCAAATCAAAATTGGCTATGGGTTGACCTATACATCAACACAGTTGATCCTACTTGGTCGTTCATTGGCTTTAAAAAATATCTCTCAAAATCAAGCTTAAAATAAAGCATGTACAAAGAAGCACAGCTAGCTTCTTTAGGTGTGAAGCAAAGGGAAAAGGTCACATTCTCTGATCTTTCCACTTCATACATCGTTCCTGCATGCAGCATCTTGCTCAGTGTGACATATATGACTTTCAGGTAAAACACATCAGTTTTGTCTTTTTATATTTATATTTATTCCTAGTAATACCAGCCAACAAACTGACAGTCTTCAGAGTTGTGACCTGCTTCATGTTTCTAACCTCACGTTCCTCGCTCTGACAGGGCATGATTGCCAGTTTGGTACTTCAGTGACCAAGTAAGGGAAGCAGAAAGGAGCATGCGTACGGGCTAAAGAAAATACAAAGTTGGTGACCCACTGCACTTTAGCTTCAGTACTTGATCACTGTACAATGCAATCTCCAAAAGTAACATGGGACCCTCAAGTTTCTGAAGACTGTTTTCTGCTTTACCTCACTGATTCTGTTATGCTTGATTTGTTTTTAAAGTGGATCATGTAATAGCTACTAGTGAACCAGCACCAACGTCCTAGCTATCTCCCTTTCTTTCTTTCCTGCTGTCAGACAGTCCTCTGTTTCTGCAGAGAAGGCTGTAGCTGGCTGCCTGAACGGGTGTCTGCACTGGGCTGATAACAGGGCTCGGTCTGATGTGGCAGATCAGTGCTGCAATTGCTCCTGGTGGCCACAGAACTGCTCAGTCTTTTGTGCCTGCGGGGATGGCTTGCCTGTTCCTGTTCTGCACATAGTGACTAGAAGCCAGGATTATGGAGCCTCTGGGTTCATGAATACATCCATCATTTTGGAGCATTGCTATACCATGCTGTCTCCTTGAGCTGTGACATTCATTACCACGCTTTCCTAAAGACAATCCTTCAAGATTGTTATTAGACATATTTAGGATTGTAGCAATTACCTGGCCGAGATACACACAGAATTGAACATTTGATTCAACTGTAGGGATAGAAGACCAAGACAGAGGCCAAGAACAGAGCAGGGCTTTGAATACAGACAAACTTTAGAGACAGAGGTATTTCTTTAACTTTTGTTCACTGAAGAACATTTGAGACTTATGCCTGTGTTGTGCCTTACCTGCCACTTGGACTGGCAGTTGATCCCTCCCCTCAGATGTGCTGTTCTTTAAGAATCCCTCCTTTTGAAATCCCAACATTTCTGTTTCACCTCTGCTACTGGACCGTTGCCTTTTCCATTACATTTCCTTTTCAGATTCCCCACCAGTAGAGCTGGACTTGAGGGGTGGGATACCGTCTTCCTGCTGACAGGTAGGTGCAGATGTTCCTTGGCCACAACAAGTGGGCCAGGAGCTCAACAACAGCGGTACCACAGCTGGGGAGCTTCCTGGGACCTGCCTCTGCTGCTCTGGACCTGGGCCTCTGCCTGTATCTGCATCATGCCTCCTGGGGTGGGTGCATTTTTCAAACTGCTTAGGTACCAAGGTGATAGATGCCTTGTAAATACCTAAGATAGATACAGACAGAAACTGTACCAGGTGCAATCAGTTATGCAAAACTTCATACAATGCCAATTGCACCTATTTGTAGTGTCACCCACCTTTTCTAGCATCTGCAGTCAACCACAGTCAAATATTTGGAAAAGTGATGGAAACAGGACATTCATTCTTCCTTGGTGTCAACCGGCCTAGAAACTTAGCCCTTAGCATCAGGTGTTGCATATGCACTTATTTTTTTTCCATCTCCTCCCCTAAATATGAGTTTGCAAGCTTAGTTTAGTGTCTTTCATTAATCGATACAGCTTGTGTTTCTTTGTCAATAATCTTCAAAAATCAGTTACATAAGCAGTACTAAAACGACTACTAAAGGAGTAGTCTTATACGTACGTATTAAAAATGCAGAGATGCATTTAAACTATGTAAAATTATGCTGTGGTGTTGCTTTTATCCTATGTTTTTTATTAGTATTTCTTTTATGTTCAACTATAGGTAGTTTGTTTTTAGCATAAAGGCCAGAAGCTAATACGTGTATAATTATACATTTGCATGTACAGAAAAATGTGTCTAAAACAAGTAGGTGCTCTTATTTCCAGTGCATTCCTTTTAGATTTTTGTAACTTCCCATACAGAGGCAAATGATCTTGCCCTGCTTTGTCTGTGAAAGAATGATAAATTCGTGATAAATACTTCAAGGGTGAATGTCTGTGTGTCGGGAGGAACTGTGTAAAGGAGAATTTGGGCAAACAGTGCATATGGGAAACTAGACAATGCTTTCAAAGAAGCAGATGAACAAAATTCTGGAACAGTTTTTCCACATCGATAGAGGGGTTGCAGAAAGATAAGGACCTACTAATTTCAAAAGTAAACTTGAGCAGACTACAGAAGCTCATGATGATGTTGCTTGTCATAGAAGCAATTGTATTTGATGAATAAATCTCTAGAGTCTATTGCGCAAAACAGATGACTCTTATTTGCAAATGATTGAAAAGAAATCTCTTTTGCACTAGCTATCCCAACAGAAAACTAATGCATTTTGTTTAGCTATTCCAATGTGAATAGATAAAAATTCATCCAAGACTAAAAGTAGGTAAGTTATAACTAGGTCTTCGATATACCACCCAGAATTTAAAGGCTAACCTTAGCTAAATAATTGTTTCAGTGGAAGAATATTAAAGGTTAAGATTTAAACCCATACATATTTATGATCATATCTAGAGGAAAGAAAAAGTTGAGCCTATGCCATGTAAATGTTATCACTAAAAATAATGCACAGAATTGCAATTATTTGAGTTTTCAGTTAGACCATTAGGTTAATACTCATAAATCTGCCACCATGAACACATTTTAATCTGGAATGAACTTGTTCCAGCCCTACTCCAAATCAGCAATTTGCAGGACTATGCTTAAGTCACAGTGCCAAAATCACATTTTTCATATTGCAAACAACAGGCAGAGAATATAACTTTAGAAGTTACCATGAGGAACAACAGAAGTGCTTTGCAATACAGTCAAAAACGTAAGCAATTTGAAACACCTCCCTTCTATGAAAACTGAGTAAAAATACATGTATGTTGCCTGAGATACTGTAAACTCTACAATGTTCACAAAATTCGAAAATGGGAAAATTATGTAAAATAAATCAATAAAACATAAAAACTGTTTAGTGAGTAAAATTAATCTTTTAACATAGAGTATCTACAAACATCATTACATGATTTAGAAAAAAAATATTCACATTAAGGAACTATGAAAACTTTCTTGAACGTCTTATTTGTGTTTCTAGGCCTAAAAATAACTTTACATTACTACACAGAAGTCACATTTACATATTATAACCACACATTCAAAAGTAATTTTAGGAAGGCAGAAAACTGATATTTGTTCAAATTCTTCCTACAGATACAATTTTCAAGCACCAGCTCTTCAACAGTATGATCAATTAAAGAAACTATTATACAGGCATTTAAAATGCACCTGCAATCCTGCAGCCTTACAATTCAGCCTACCTTGAAAGAGGAATGGTCATTGTCTAACACTGGTTTCTGTTTAAGAACAAAAACAAAGCAGAGAATATAGTCAATACCCACTCCTACCCTGCAAGCCAGGTGGAATTTTAGTGGCAATTTGATATTCTGTTTAAGAGACAGCATTTGAAAATTTGGCCTAGTCATAAAAGAAACACGATCAACCAGAAGATACCAAAAAGAAAGGTGGAGGACCTAAGACACTTGCAGCCTTCTCTGCTCTTACACTTCCTCTCACACTTTCACACCAAGGGGAAAAAACAAGCAAACTATGGCGAATTATGTAAAACCATTTATTTTTAATTATATTAGGATTTAGTTAACATGGATATATGAACATTTGAAGGAAAAAAAAAAGAGAGAAATAGCAGCAAAGGGAGTTTTGAGATGAGGGAGATAAGTCCTTTATCTCCCTGGCTCCTGAAAAAGAGAGAGAACACATTAAAAAGGTTGAAAAGTTTTCCATTGCCCTAACTATACCATGTTGGGAAATACATGCAATTTTCACCGTTCCTCAAGCACGCATGATTTTGAGTATGTTGTTAAATATTCAATTAATAATAATGGAGTATAACAAGCGACACATATGCCAACGTATTTCATTCGTGTGGCTCCAAATGCTACAAAACCCATGTTTTCTTTAACACTTACAATTATTTTTCCAACTTCTTTTATACCATTGTCTTGTTAGTTGGTGTAGAAAGGTTTTGGAAACCTTTTCAATTACTGTCCTGTAGCAAAGAAAACCAAGCATTATGAAAGGGCACTACATACACTAGGGAATAATCTGATAAATTCAAAATAATACTAGTGTAAATAAGAACACCCATACAGTGACTCAACTGACCTCTCTGCTCAGGGATTCCCAGTGTTTTCAAAATGTCAGTTAAGCTTCCCACCTTGAGCAATATAAAACCTGGTTTGAAGCAGCATTCAGTACTGATAGTTACCTGTTAATTTAAGTTTCTATGCCAAATGTTGCTAAAAACCAGCACATTGGCTAGGTTTAAGTTTTTTTTTTTTTTTTCCTTTCCCCAATGGAAAACACAGGCTTAGCATTTTTCTCCTTGAAACATGGTAACTTTCAATACTTTTATCTTACAAAGGATTTTAAAAGCAGGTATATTGTAGATATGGTCTGAGTCCTATACCTTCTTACACTGCTCTGGACTCCACGTGCGATAGACTACAAGCCATAAAACCCTGTAACATTGCTCCATCAACACAGAGATGGAGCCCACATTTTATCACACACGTGCACCACAAATTCCACCCACAGTCATCGCTTCATGCTTGTGAAAACAACAACGATATGACAACCTTCATCTTACTATTCCTATCTCATTAGAATTTCAAATAGGTAATGGAAATCAGTTACTTACAAGGACACTCTTCAAGAATTCTTCATTGTCTGATGGCTTTTGATCTCATCTTCTAAAATACAGTGTCTGGTGAAGATCAGAAAACCTTCTTCCTACATAGACTCAGTGCGGATACCGGAAACTATCAAAGAAGTTGATGCTGTGAGTGCTGTAAGAGTTGTTTTGATAGTATTTCCACTGTTTCCTGCAGACAAATCTCCATCATCAACTCCATCATATTGAAATTAAAAAATGACTTTTGAACTCAGACGTCTTTTGTGAGTGGTTTCTTCAAACATAACAGAACACGTTAAGCTAATCCACTGTTTGGCATTCATTTATATATATTGGCTCTGCAATTTCATTGTTTCAGATGCCATTTGACTGTGCCACCTTTGAAACAATGGACAACAGGAATGAGATGAAGTGTGAATGCTTATTGCAGACAGAGCTAATAATATTTCTTTTGAATGCCATCAACTGATATTTTTCCATTCAAACGCCAATAAGACCTGATGCCAGGTAGCAATATTCTATGTTGATGATATTACAGTTAGTTTGTATCTGAGAGGCAGCACTAGCATCTAAACCATTTAAAGGATCAAAGTCCTACTGTTTGGTACTTTAGCCCACACCAAAACCCACAGGTCAGTATGAACATCCTGAGGAACTATTTTACTTTGATTACATATCAAATATATATATAAAAAAAATCCCCCCACAGTTTACAACTGGCACTCATGACACTGTCAAAGCAGTATTTTTTAAAGAGAAGAATTATTTATCTTGTCATTCTATTTCACTATGAAAATTTAGCTTGCTCTATTCTGAATTTTCTGCTTTCTTTTAAATTCTTGAAATGCCTCACAAGGATTTTTATATTAGCATTTAACTTAAACATTGTCTACTTTAGCTTTCTGTGAAAATTCCAAATTATTCACTAAATCAAGGCCTCTTCCTGTCAGTAAAAAGCTTAGGAGTATGAAACTTTTGAATCATGCATCTAGATTGTTTACAGGACATATTTGTTAAGTATCATATCATTTTAAAATTCTCCATCCACAAGAAGTTATTTGTAAGTATGCCAAAACAAAAACCAAAGGTAAAATCCTTCAAAAGCAAGCTTTTCATGAGCCATGTAAAATTTTTAAGAAATTAAATTTATTATTTCAAAATATTCATTTTCAAACTCTAATGATATCTGTTTACTGTAGAGCTGATGAAAATTGTGATTGAAACAAATGCATTAGATGTTTAATAAATTTTCATTCAATATTTTATTTTCAGAGTATTTGCAAATTTTCATTTTAGTTTGCATGAATATTTTGGTTATTCTTCAGTATTAATGGGCTAACTACATATCACCTGGAATTATATTGTAAGTACTGCCTCATAACAGCTTGCTGCTCCAACAGTTATTCTATGTATTGTTGAAAACTTACAAGTCACAAAAGTAAAAAAGAATGCCTCTTCCCCCTCCCTAACATCCCACTAAATCCAGAGAGTAGTTTTGCTAGTAAAAACACATCCCCTCCAAACACAACCTGAAGTTATTTCTCTGAGTTAGCTGCTGACAGCAGACAGACAGTGGCACAGACTAAGTATAGCTTACATTTTAGCTATTTGTTCTATGAAACTGCCGTAAAATGATTATACTGCCCATGACATCCTACTCTGAACTTTTTGTGACCTTAAGATTTTATTCCCTATCTCTCTAGTCCCAAATGGTGTATCACCTACCCTCAATTTTTATCTGCCACCTATGCTCTTCTCCCAGCCTCCCAATTAACCAGAACTCTTGTCCAAAGACAAAGAGAAACCCAGTTAAACAGAAGCTCAAAAGCCATTAGTTTCAACTTAATGCCTCCCTCACCTATGACCCAGAAAACTGCATTTTTGCTGGACAGAAAACTCTACAATAACAATGTAAAGATTCTTGACACGCTGGTAAAAAATGTTTCAGAAAAATGCCAGCAGCATTGGGGTTTATTTCTCATATTTTCTGAATCAAGAATGGAAAGTATCACTAGCTGGAATCTCTGTTAGCAACCCGAAAGGAGGTCAGGAAGGAAGAGAAAAATCAAGAGAGGAAAATAACCTGATTCTGTCCCATTTAACGTTAAAAAGCAAAAGCTTCACTGCGGAAAGAAGACACTCCCTACAGCCTAGCCTTCCTCTCAGGGACACTGAGCTTTGCCAAAGAGCAGGACACAGACTGTTTTACCAGCTACTACCCAGGGGCCCAGAGAGGTCTGAGGCTTTTCTTTGGGCTAGACACCATGAAAACGTGTGAATGGCACAGTCCCTGCTCAGCAGAGCTTACAATCTAAGAAAGCAAAATGACATACAGAAGTATGGAAAAAATACAGCTAAACACAAACAAACTTTGTATACATATATGTACAGTTACATAATAAAAACTATTAGAATAGCATCACTATGTCTACCTGTCCCTCTGCCTAGCCATCATTACTTAGATGATTGCTTGATAGGGATCACAGGGGAAGTGGGTCTTAAGGAGAGATTTCAGGGAGGAGGTAGTGGCCTTATGAATCAGTTCAGGGAGGGCACTCCATGCATACGGGACAGTGTGGAAGATGTTATATCAGAAACTTAAAATTGTGCGGAGCAGCATTTCTCCAGGTCAAAAGTTCGAGTGTTGTGTGCAAGATCCCTATCACCTGAGACAGAGACAGTGCGGTTACGTAACATGTGGCTGTCAAAAAGACAAGTGAAATCACTAACGTAGGACTACACTGAGGATGTGTCACTGGCCACATACTCTGCGGCTGCCAGTTAGCACAGTAACTGTGAGGAGATGATATGGAAGGGTTTGGAAAAGAGCTGGATACAAAGAAGGAAAGAAAAGCAAGATGAAGGAAAGGAGACAAAGGGAAGAAATGTGGGGAATATTTTCAAATGCAGTCTTCTGCTTGAGTTCTTAGTGTGTTTGCAATTTGTTAACTATATAACTAAAAAACATATACAATAACTAATGTACATTTGACACCATAAAATAAACTGGACCATATGCCAACATTTACATTATGTTATTATCCTCCACTATGGAAAGGTGAGAAACAGGTTAAACAAGAGACAAAATGCTTCCCCTTACCCTTCTTCTTCCGTACTGAAGCTTGGAAACAGAAAGGGAATGAACTGTGAATCAATTCTGAAGATTATTTTATATGCTAAATCCTTGCCTGTTATTTTGAGCATAAACATTTTTCTTCCACCTAAGAAGTCAGTCTTTCCCTGCTAACCTGTGCTATGCATGTATCTATCAAACCACTGCAGAAAAACAGCAAGGCTAAAGCCCATTTATCAGGATTTCAACCTGGACTATGAGACATTTCTCCCCTGCATATATTAGGGATACATGTACAACTTTTCTCTAAATTGTTTTTAAGAAAGTAGTAATTAGGGCAAATTATTGATACCAAGGCTTTGAAATTATGATAATAGGGCATTTTAATGTCTTTGCAGATTGAAATGGAAAGGAATCACTAGCACGTGTTATCTGCCATATTTTGGATTAACTCATCTGAAACAACAACTGGGATGGTCATGGGGGACTGGGTAGCTAAAAATATGCTAATAAAACCCTAAGTAGGGTTCAGAGCTAGGCAAAGGAGGTGACTGTAAAGACTGCAAGGTGTATTATTATGATTATTATTTTTAGATGTTGTTTAGCTTAGCTAGGAAAACAAGAAAAAATATATACTTAAAGGGAAAACAAATGGGGAATTTCTGTTTATCTTTTTCTTATACTACATAACAAGGGACATTCAATAAAATTAAAGGTACCACATTTAAAACCAATAAAAAGGAAATACATCTGTACACAGCACATAATTAGCCTGTGGAGTTCTTTGCCACGAGACATTATTGAGACCATGAGCTTCTTCAGTTCAGAAAATATTGCACATATATTGATGAGAACATCCACAGTGCTCATCTATACATACCTCCTATTTATTTTGTACATGTATTTTATGAAACATGTTTATTCACTGAATAGTTTAATGGACATAAAAATGTGGGTGTTCTCATAGCTCATACAGATGTCCAATATATACACATATACAAATAAAGATATATAAATTATATATATATACACATATACAATCTGTGTTTTACATCAGAAGACAACTTTTTGCTGATGATAGTGAGAACATTTTCTCCTTTAAAACTTGTTTGGTTGTTGTGCAATATAAGATTTTTTTTTTTTCTTCTGCTAATAGTCCTTTTACAGGACATATATCAAGATAGGTAGACCACAGATGTTATTTATAACAGTAGTCATAGTTTGCTAAGGTGGCAAATGTTCAGAGTATCATACGGAATTGGTATTTATTGACGTCAGGAAGAAAAATTTCTGCCATGCTCCAGTATTACTACAGCTTTATTATGGGACATGCATTTCTAGAAAATGCTTCAGGATCATTCTTCAGAATAGTCAAGTCTTGCCACAGTACTATTTGCCCCATCTGGATAAAGATACGGATGGGAAACTTGCTTAAAGATTCAAGTACGTCCCATGGCTGCTAGTCACAAGAGTTGCAATGGTTTCTGCAAGCCTACAAGAACAAACAGCAGATCAAGTACTATACTCTGAATTAGGGGATGAGTAAGCTAAAGTATAATGCTTTTCATTGCAGGGGTGACTTTTAATGAGAAATTTCCCCTAGAACGGGTGCTGCTTCTCTCTGTTTTAAGAACAGTGTCTAGTATGTAAGACTGAAGAGAAATACAACAATACCTTCTGCTTGAAAGTGGTTTGCAGAAGGAAACAATGAAGGGGGAAAAATGATGCCTAAGTATCCCTGCCTCCCTGGGAAAGTTCCTTGATAAGTCAGCAAAGATTTACAGCCTCGTAGCATTCCATGCAAGGAAAATAAATCAAAACTTTCAAAACCAAAAAGTGGGTCCAGAAATAATATTCTACAATATTACAGAGCATTCACAAACTGCTGAAACCGTTAGTCAGGCTCCTACAGTTCTTAGCACAGAATACACAATTTTTCTGAGATCTGTTAGGGATAAATAATCAGAATGTTTAATTTTCGTCTTCATTTGGTTGTTATGCCACAGAGAAGACATTGAGTAATCACTTCTGCAGCCCTTTGTTGATCAGAGTTCCCATGGAATCTGAGACTTCTGAATCGCTAATGGATGGGTGGGGTCCATCTGCCCCAGAAAAAAATGACTTATAGGGAAAAAAATGTGGCCATTTATCCATGACACCTCAATTATTTCAGGTTTGCCTCCACATGAGTCTATGCCAAAAATAAAAATTATTACGAAATATAAGAATTTAATTGAGTGTTACTGTATGACTGTATTACTCTGCAGTGAGGAACGTGGTTTGTTTTGATACCCAGTATCACTTGCTAAACACGCTATTCTGGCAGAATAACTACATATAAATATACATTGGGCTTTTCTCTTTTTATATACAGTCTGTTCATAACCTACTCTTTAGCCTAGCTGTGGAAATTCTATTTTTTAAGGATCTAACAGATTAAAATAATGAAAAAAAAGAAAAATTACTTTCCTTACTTCTATAAAACTAAATCAAAACTCCCAAAGAGTTGCACATATTTAGAATGTGGATGTTCAAGTAAAGTAATCTACAATCACGTATCTTAAAATTAGCAAATAAAAGACTGAATGCTCAATACTTTTTTATTACCAGTAGAGAGAAGAATTAAGCATATATCATGCACAGAACTCAAAGTGATATCATAGTATGCACTTTTCCAGATCAGAGGCTAACGAAAACAAGTTGAAGTTGAAGCTGCTTTAATACTGTCAGCTTTTTAACAACAGCTTCTGGCAGCTTACCTTTATCCACTAATGAGAGGCCACAGAAATTTAAAATAAAACAATATTAGATGAACTGAAAATTTAGAAAGCAAAGCTAACAACGTAAGATATGGCATTACTTTTTAATAAATGTGCCAAACGTTGATGATGCATAAAATGTATCAACATTCTCTTGCATAGCAGTAAAGGCACAAATTTCAAAAAAATTATTCATGCAAATCATGCATATTTGAACTCTCCAAAGATGCAGCATTCTTAAACCCTTTCTGCTCTACATACTGTACAGAGTGCAGTTCTTATAAATCAATTTAACACACATACGCATATATATATATCTTTAAATTTCTATTATCTCAGCATGCTTGTCAAAAAACACTTTCTTACCAAGCTCTTCAAGCTCTGAGGTCATTGACTTAGATCGCAAGGTCAGTGCAGTGGTTGGAGCTCGCTTAGGAGGTGGTGGGGCTTTGCATTAAACAGAAGGATAGACAGTATAAGTAAATAAACTTCTCTAAACCGCTACATTAACATACACTATTTCTGATTTATTTTAAAGAATATGTCACATTAAATGAGGTAATATTAAATACATACATGCAGAGGAAAAACCCTGAGACGCTTTTCATGTACTGGATTTCTGTACTGTTTCTACTTTTGGTGTAGGTTGTTTGCCACATCCACAAGCTTTTATGTAACAGGATACATAGAAACACTTAAAGCTAAACAACTGTGCCCTTCTATTTTTCAGTAGGAAAAAGACTTTCTAGAGAAAACGCCTCCCAGCAGTTGTGCCCCTCCTTCTAAGAAATGTACATAGCTAAAAATCTCCTGGAGACCAGCCAACCTCTGCCAAATTAATTTCATAAATCTGAGAAATCCAAGAAAAAAGATTCACATTTAAAGTCCCGGTGAGAACAGAGAAAACAGGTGATCCTCACGATAAATAAGACAAAGTAGATCTTAAAATATCAAGGCAATCATTTAGCACAGAACTGGTATCTGTTTGAGTACCCTGATAACAAATGTTTCCTGCTAGCTTCAAATGTGGCCAAGCCAGAGAACATATTACAATAACCTGTTCCTGAGGTCAGAAAGGAGAGTACATTAGAAAAGATTATAGCAATGTTGGTAGGAAAGCTGGAGGTGTCCAGAAAACATAAATGGCACTAGGACCCCAGGGAAAAAATAGGATTCTAATATGTTTTGGTCAGTAACATACACATGCTACATTGTTCTGACTAAAGGTGGCAAAGTAGTTTGAAGGCAAGAAAGAGTGACAGAGAGAAGACTACTGTCCTCCCGAACCACCTATATTCATGATATAAGCATAATCTTTCTCCTGTTCAGCTCCATCATCTTCGCACAGACTTGAACAACAGAACATCATGAGAACATAAACACATAGCTCAAATTCAGTGCCAGACATGCAGAACCTACTGCGTAAGCACTACACATATTAACTCCGGTCTGATGTCTGGTCTTGCCCAACAGGAGAAGTGACAACAGATTTTTGAACGCAGCTACTCCCTCAGTAAGTTTGCAGACCAAGCTGAGAGGTGCAGTTGATACCACATAAGTAAGAGATGCCATCCAAAGGGATCTGGACAAGCTTGAAAACTGGGCCTGCCAGTACTTGAAGGAGCTTATAAACAGGAGAGAGACCAACTCGTCTGATAGCGATAGGACACAAGTTTTAAACTAACAGAGGGGAGGTTTAGGATGGATGTCAGGAGGAAATTCTTCACTCAGAGGGCGGTGAGGCCCTGGCCCAGGCTGCCCAGAGGAGCTGTGGGTGCCCCCACCCTGGAGGTGCTCGAGGCCGGGCTGGAAGGGCCCTGGGCAGCCTGATCCACGGCAGGGGGTGGACCCGGGTGGGCTCTAGGGCCCCTTCCGACCCAAGCCAGCCTATGGTTCTGTGATTCTATGATTCTGATAACCTCCCAGAGTAGCTTTTAACTGAGAAGACTACGGAGCATCTAAGGTGAAGGAAATAGTGTAAAAGGCTTTTTTCTTCTTTTTCTTATTCTTTTTTTTTTTTTTTTTTTTTGGTGGGGGTGGTGCAGGGAGAGGGAGAGGGAGTGGGTATGCAGGTGGGCATAGAACATCGCAATTATTAAGAGAAATTATCCCATAATTTCTATTGAAGTTAATATAAAAAAAAAACTAGGCTTTAAACTGGGAAAAAGCCTTACTTGGTTTGTACCAGACAATTGTTTTCCAAAGTCTTTGTGGCACATGATGCTATTCTAACCTCTCCTGGAGCAGCTGCTTTCTTTCTAGCAGCCAAGTAGCAGAAAAAGCACCTGTGCAAGTTTTTGACGTATAGGAGGACGGGATTCTCCCCAGATGGAACAACCCCTCTGAGTTCACCTGGAATGATTTGCGCACTGTAATGTACTGTTTTTCTATCAGAAATTCAGTCAAAATATATTGCTTGCTTGCTTTTCTTATTCTTAAAGAGTTCCTTTATAAAATTTGTTATGCAAAACTGTATGTTCTCAATGAGTTCAAGAGGAGTCATGTTAACACTAAGTACATTTGGAATTAATTAATAAATGATATTCTGTTCTGGGTGGGTTTTCCCCACCATTACTGCAAGATACATCAAGAAGTTTGACTACATCTTCAAACAATGTTATACAAAGGATCCACAAAGATGAAATTTCATGGCAAGCATGACAATGGAATATGACCCTTTTTGCCACATATTAATGCTTAAGTGAACAGAATTAAATTACTCTAAAATAAATAGCAGAGAAGAATTTCAAATCTGGGAAAATTTGGGAAATTTGTAAATCAGAATTTTGTACCAATATCCTGTTTTCTGTGGAGCAAGACTGAAAGGATTCCAGTAGGAAAAGAGAGAAACGTACCTTTCTTTCTAGCTGTGTCATCTGGATCAAGATTCCTTGTTACTGTGACAACCTTTAGAACCAGGTGATTGCCCCCTTGTCGAATCATATTCACCACCTGCCTGTGGCCAACTTTCACTACATTCTCATTATTAACCTGCAAAGACAGAAAACATTCTTTTAGATCAAAATGCCAAAAAAAGTTTGTTCTTTCAGTTTTTAAGCCCAGCAAGTAGAAAGTGTAGGAAGATACAGAATTTCTAATTATTGTATTTTAATAAAAATATATGTTTAAGAAACACCATATAGTTGACATGGTAACAGGAAAAGAAAAGCAAACTCTTCACAAAATATGCAACTGATTTACTTATAATTACCAGTTAAAAAAGAAACAACACAAAACAGCGAAACACTTAGTGAGTTTAACTAAGTATTTCCCTTATTTGCAACAGTGTGCTACAACTCTGCATTTCATATATTAAAATATTTTCTTAAATGATAGTCATTATTCACCATAGCATTAGGCAAAGATGTTAATATGTGTTTTTCTCTCTAACATAATCAATGAGATATTGTTATAAATGTTAAAACTTATAAATGGTTTTCCATTCAGATCATCCAGGAACTAAGATTTTCACTCCTAAAATGAAATCTCAGGTTCAAGTGGTATTCTTTTATTTGATGCACCCCTTCCCTCATTTCCCAGTATTTTCCTTCAGTAAGTTTCTGGAAGGATCTGATGTTTGAGAAACAAAGCCAACAGGGCCGTAGCAGTCCAAAACAATTTTCATGGAAAAAGATGAGACCCTGAGCAGCTGTTATGGTCATGCCAATTCAACTTTAAACTGCATTTGATATTAAACTTTAAAGCATATACTCTCCAGGTAATTCTTAGTACTACAGAATAATTTCTTCTGCATGTCTCTTCCCATAATACTTATTCTTAGACATAAAAGAAAACATAGGCATAAAAATCTGTAAATAAGGATGGATAAAAGCAATTTGTTTATACATTCTGTAAGGAGTCACTGAAAGTTATTTGAAATCCGAACAATAGCAGCATATAAGACTGAAGCGCTCCATGTGTTACGTGAACATAGAAGATATCAAGGAACAGAATCACTGAAGAAGAGATGGTGCCAGAATACTTGCTGGGAATTTGATCTCTTTCCAAAGTTCAGCTGACTCAGTTCTATTTCCCTGAGATCACTCAGTGCCTTCCAAAATGAACAGTCATTTTCAAAGTAAGCTTTTTTAGCCTCCTCTATTTACTGTGACAGGCATCTCACACTCTAAAGAATTTACAGTTTAGAGCAAAATCTCTCATTAAATATTATTGCCATTTTGCAGAACAACAAGAAAAGCACCCATGAAAATCTTGCCTTTTTTCAGGCTTCAGGTGAGACAAGATTAATTACAACAAAATAATGTCTTGGTAAGCCATATTTTCAAAACAATGCAGCAGTCAAAAGTCTGAAAGCACTACTAGTGCTATGCCTGTAAGCCTGAGATGCCTTTTGAGATACTTTTTTAATTTCATGCAAACTGATGTAGGTGTAACGCATGCTGAACATCCAGACCTGTTGAGCAGGCAAATATGAAGTTCTCTCATTCTGTAGGTGGAGGATATAAAAAAGTATTGATCTGAATACGACTGGTGTTGTTTTGGTTTATTTTACACCTTCTTAGCAACTGTTGCTTAATTCCAAGACACAGTATTTATTTAGCCAGACCAATGGCATCTACATTTAATTGCTCTAAAACATTCTAGCAAGCAGAGTTACCCTCATACTTCCAAGATTCTTTCCAGTATTAAAACCTCAACAGGGTAATCCTTTTCCACAGTCTTTCCACAGTGTTTGCAGTGTTTCCACACATCTGTGTAACTCAAAACTAGAGACTGTATCAACTCTATTATTACTGGAGTTAAAATTTAAGGATGGAAGTCAGTATGGATTCGAAATCTAATGCTGTCAAAAACCAGAAATCTCCAAATAAACCAAAAGTTAATATTAATCGAACGTGTACACTTCACTAAAGTGGTAAATGTGTAAAATGATAAACAGCTTATGCAGCATACCATCTGTTCACATCATTATGTGCAATGATATTTAACATTTAAAGCAAGAGCAAATATATATGACATTTTTTTAAGCTGTCTCAGAAACAGAACCTCTAAATGATTGTTTATAGCAGTTTTGTTTAAAAGGCACAGTTACAAAAACTGGTACCAAAAAGGTTTCTGTTACAAAAATAAAAAAATTGATAGGATAGGATGTGATCTGAAGATCACATCACTCAAAAAGTTTACAGAAGTATTTGTTAAGAAAAGATACGAATTCAGCAGAACAATATCTCTTCTTTACCATGATTAGCACTGCAGTGGGTACAGCTAGCTTGATTTAAAGCAATGGTAAAATCAGAATTGTCAATAGCTTTTAAGGAACTGGGATTTCAGCCATTTTAACCTTCTTCAATATTTTACATAAAAGCTCTATATAAAAGCTAACTGACTGTGGAAATGGACACTAAATGACCATAGAAATGGACACTAAATATGACACCAGAGTTCTAACAGGTTTGTTTGGTAGTTTCAGTCTGATATTATTCAGTAAAACTTTTTCAGGTATGAGTAATTTGATGATACTCTCTCTGCTTCCACTTCAAGCTTTGGCACTGGGGAGATGAGTACTGCATCTCATCTAGGCTTTGTAAACAAGCTGAAAAAAGTAAATTTTTATAGTCAGTAAAATATTTAGATACCTATTTAGATACCTGTGCCAATTCACACAGTAACAGTATATGCATTTGGTATTAAATGGGATCATAGTCTTTGAAACATAACAAAAATAACAGAAATAGTTTTGCTTTTAGCAGTAAACTGCTACAAGTATGTTCCATAAACAAATCAGCAAAGTTAGTTTGCAGACACAGATTTGTATCTCCCCCTCTTCTTCAACCCAGTCTTTCAGCCTATTTTCTGTGATCTTTCACTGCAAATGTAAAGTTGTTCTTTTCCTTCACCTTTTCTCCAAAACTTTATTTCACAGAACTTGCTTTCTCCTGTCCTTCATAAACAGGTAAAAATACAGTTTTATGTGTTACGGCTGGTTTCATGCTACATCATTGCCAACTGGTCAGCCAACAAGCTAAACGCAAGGAAAACTATCCCCTGGTACAGCCAGTTTGATTAACTCTTCTCTGTCCATTCCCAGTTTTCAGGAAAAGCCTGAGGATTCTTGAACTCTTGCTCTGTCAGCATATGGTTAAAACTAGCCAGTGGCCTAGAAGATACTTTGAGCAATTTGAGAAGATTCAGACGCAATTAATGAAATAATATGGTCTTATAGATCTTGTACCTTTAAAAATAACCTAAAACAGAGGTCCGAGATCTCAGGATGAACTTGTATTTTTGGGCAGTACGTAAGAAAAGTTCTTGCAGTGGTTAAAAGAAAGAACGCTTCTGCAAATACTTAGCCCCAAGCGATGAACCACTGCTAGCCAGCTTACAGCTAAAGGCAGTTAACACAATGGAAATGCAAGCAAAGCGATGCTCATGTTGGTGGTCAGTATTTAGGGAAGGTATGGGTAGATCAGTTTGCAGCTGTAATTGCAGGTACACACATGTGGCTAATCCAGGTACTTCTGGATACATTTCAGACACTAAATTTTCATACAAGTAACAAGTGCAAGTAACAACTTTTTCCAAGACAAGTAACGCTTGTCATCACCTCCACAGGGTTAGGAGGTTTTATTCCTTTCTGTTGGCTGGTGAAACCAGTCATTCACATTTTGCGATTTAATGGATTTCTACAGTAATGCAAAATACTTGAGCATGAGCCAGTTCCCCAAGTTAAAAAGCAGTGCTCTGCGTCTTGTCTCCCCTCCCCATCACTGTAACCGCAGCAGACGTGTCCCTGCTCCCCCCAGCGGGGAGAACACACAACAGTTCAGTGCCTTGGGGCTGGCATTCAAGGTGCTCACACCTGCTTAAAGCCCTAAAACAGACACTTTGACCAACGAGGACTTTCCTCTCGCACGAGGAGTTTTGAATATCACCGATGAGAAGTTCTATCTCCAACATGGGTATTCTTTCATGACATAATGCAAAAATGTGGAGTACACCAGAGACAAAGACCACTGGCCACCATAAACCTCACTATCTCTAATAGCCAACTCCACCACTCTTAACTTGATCTTACTGAGCATTTATACACAGCAATCTCTAAATCCCACAAAAAAAAAAAAAAAAAGCAATAAAAATCATGACACTGTATTTAAGAATACATAATGATGTGGTCTCCAGCCAGGTATTTATTTATTTATTTTCCTGTGAGTAATATTCCCTACATGAAAGAGCCCTCTGTACGAAAGATGATATATGAACACTCATGACACCAACAAACTTCTCTGGAACTTTGCAAAGAAAAAGATGTTCCTGTTCAGACAACCTTATAATCTTGAGAATATCAGAGACAAGCACACAGGTCGGAGAATGACAACAGCTTAGGCAAAGGAGGAAGTTCAGAAAAGGATAAGGATATGCTAGAAACTGGTTTACAGTGAGTCTGAATGGAAAACAGTAAGTCATTTAGGGTGATTTCAAGAAATAGCTGGAAAGATGAAGATTAAACTTTCATGCACATCCCCCTCCCCCCCTAAAAATATCTTTCTGTATCTTAAAGAAAACAAAACAGTGAATTATTCTTCATAGCACTCACTTCACACAGAAGCTATTATTGGGTGGGTCACCATTCTTTTGCCAGCATTTGATTATAAACAGACTCTTCACCATGTAAATGCATGTATGTAGTTTACCTATGTGAGCAGATTTAGGACAGGAGAGAAGAAATACTGCTATTTTCAAACGTGGATTTTCTGGTAAAAAAGATTTTTTAGTTCTTGTACTTCCTGGAGATGCTGAGGTGGATTTTATGGATAATGGAACTGGTTGCATAGAAGCCCTTTATTCTTCCTGAAATGTATAGCCACACAGTATGCTGGAAAATCAAATTAAATTAAAATGAAATAACCTGCACATTGTAGGATAGCAGATGTATGAGCTGGAACATGTTCATCAGAGCAGCCTTCCCGTAGGAAGGTGCAAAAGAAAAAAAAACTACCAGACAAAGAGATCTTTGCAGATTTTGTTCTATTATTAAATTAAAAAAAATAATTATTTTCTTCAATACAACATCCAACTTCCTAATCCTTCCATTATCAAAACTTTCTCTCAGTGAAAAATGTAGTCTGGTAATTAAGGGGAGAAAACCTAATCATTTTGCTCACAGTGACCACTTCAGAGGTGCAATGGTGAATAACTTCACCTTGCAGTTGCAAATGTACATTTTGTCAAAATAAACTTCTCAGAAGCTCTTCCCATCCACTGAACTATTTGAAAACAAAACCAAACCCTGCACACAGTTACAAACCCCAGCCTACGCAGGTTTTTTTTTTTTTTTTTTTTAAACAAATCAACAATTTTTGTAAACATTTAACAGAGGCTATCCCAACTACAACATGCACCAGACAAATAATAGCATACAAGGAATTTTGTGGGCTCAAACGACACTTTTGCATTTCAAGTAACCACATAGTTGTGCACATTACACTGTCTGAGCATGTCACAAACCAGTATGAATTTAGCATCTGTGAAGTATTTTCTTCTGCAAACTAAGATGTGAGGCAATGAAAACCAGAGTGACCTAGATGATCCCTGGGAAGCTATTCATTACAAATTTGCATCTATAAAACCGATTATTCACATCATACCATAGTAACCTAAGCAAACAGAAGCAGACTGCTTTGGTCCACTGGGCCTCAACTATTAATCTGTTTGAACAAATCCTGAAACAGGCATTGAACAGTCTCTGGAATATCCTTGAAAAGTACCTAATACAAAAAGGAAGTTATCTGACATCCTGATCTCTAACACAAAATTCTTTGATTGTTATTAGTATCCGACCATACACCCTCTAATTTAATTTAGTGGAAAAGATGCTTCAGAGATTTTACGTACTCTGTTGACACAAAAGGCACTAGCAGGAAGAAAAGAAAGAAAGAAAGGGGAAAAAAAAAAAAAAAAAAAAAAAGCTTTACAGAGCCAAGGATGTAAGTCTGGGAAAACTCCAATTGAAATACTGACTTTTTCAGTAGATTTTCAGTAGCAATCCACTTGCTTACAGATTTGCCTGGATTGGTGGCTCCAATGCATGGCAGGGTGTAAAGAAGATGGAGGCAGTCTCTTCTCAGTAGTATTCAAGTAACAGGACAAGAGTCATTGGGCTCAAACTGAAATAAGGGAAATTCCACTTAGTCGTAATCAATTCCACTGTCCTTGGAGGTACTCAAAGTCCAACTGGACATGGTCCTGGGCAGCCTGCTGGAGCTGACCCTGCTTTGAGCAGGATTTGGACCAGGGGATCTCCAGAGGCACCTTCCAGCTGCAACAAATCTGTGATTCTACAGGGTGTCTTCAAAAGAAAATACATCAGAGTGAAGTACCTACAGCCTTCCATTACAAAAAAAAAAAAAAAAAAAAAAAAAAAAAAAAGAGTATCAGACTCATTGTAAACAACAAGATATAAGATTTCTAAAGAAAAACACCCTGGGGAGATACTATGTCTTGAGGTTTTATATTTCATCCCATCACCACAGCCTTAGGATGCAGCTGGGGAAGTACAGTGCCTTTTCTCTTTCAGCTGCTGGGGCCAGGGAGGCACACAGCACAGTGCCTGCACTCAGCCAGGACAGCGGGGTGGGCTGGAGCGCAGTCTGCTTGCTGAAACCCAGGGTCCCCAGGACTGCTCCAGCCACATGCCAGCCTTCTTCTGCAGTAGGTTTAGCAGCAGCAAAACTGCTGTCTTCTGAGCTGCAGCAGGAATCTGGTCTCTGCATGGAGATTGCTGAGCCACACTGCTGAGGAGAGTTTTGGCCTGCATCTTGTCATACCCTAGCATAGCAGCAGCACTACAAATCTTCAGCTGCACTTAGGAACGTCTATTTCTGATAGAAGCATGGGAATGAAGAGATATCTCAGATCATAAACTCCAGACTCCTTTGTTGTCATGGCAACTGCATCACATAATTTATTTCTTAACATTAAATCAAGCTCCATCTTGGAACTAGATTTCTTTTCCTTGTTATTCCTGTTAGGCACAGAACCTCTGACAAGGACCTTATTTCTTCCAATTTCCATCCTAAGTCTATGTATGACTTGTTTATATTATCCATCGTTTTCTTTTTCTACTCAAACTGCCAATACTCTAAATGCCTATTTACCCTCTACTCTTCATGTATTCTACAAGCAGACCAGCTGACAGTAATTTCCTGTCTTGGCTAAACAAGAATCTTAATAATCTATTATAATAAGGAATGTAAACCCTGGACAGAATGTAACAGCTGTCCAGCACTTCAAAACCAGCTAGGTTTTGTTGCTATAATGTGCCCTACCATTCAAACTAGCTTACAAAGACGAACTCCTGTTCACCTGCATTTCAGCTAATCTACATTGCACCCAGGCCAGTGTCTGACTTCCCTGAAGATATATTCACAATTTATTTTCTTCTAATAATTTGCTAGCTGCTAGTGGGGAAGGCTTGCACTACCCCCTCCTCATAGTCATTGAACTGGAGCACAGATATTTCTGAGTTTGTGGGAGAGCCACTTACACGTGGTCAGTGGAAAATGTCACTAAGATCAGGAGCAAAATATTTGATTCTAATGTTCATTTAAAAACTGTCAAAGCACTGACCTTTTTCCAAAAGCATTGTGATTTTTGTTCATGACCATGTACACATATATGCAAATAGATATAGCATAACAAGAAAACACAGCTGAATATTCTAATTAACCCAACTTAAACTTCTCTTAACCCAAGCTTACTTTAATTAAGGGCATTTGTCAACAATCCAGCTTTACTAGAAAAATAGTAATAGAAAAAAGAACCAAGATAGTTACTCAACAGCATCTTATTTTGTCCCACTGAAAACCTTACCAAGAAATTCAAAGCAACGGTACCACTTCTGTGCAGAACTCGGTGGTTATGTGTGGGGTCAGAGTCCAACAAATATGCTAGGCAGAGTTGAAGGGTACTGTTTATCTCTTACCCATGCCATGGTCTGGCAGGGGGAGTTACGTAAAACTAGCATTTAAATCTAAAATTTTTGTACCTATAGTTGAACTGAAATCTGTTGAAAGTAACTAATGTCCTCATGAGACTACATTATACAGAACATTTAAGCGCCACTCAATTACTTGGATCCAGTCCTACTAAAAATAATTGTCTCCATTAATCAGAACCTGATACTATTTTCAATCATTTGGCTTAAGTCACATTCCTTTGGAGAGGTTCAATTAACTTTATTGCAGTTGATTGAACTGCAGTGTAATGTAATCAATTAAATTACACTTAAGATGAATTTGTCCAATGGTGTTCAGGTGTGAGAGGTGGCAGCCTTTCATGTGATAGCTTCTGCCTGGAAAAATACAAATTAATTCTGCACACCTGTTTTGTGCTCTCATACACACACCTGAAAAGGCTTCAGTTTCTGAGGAATCTTCACAGTAGCATTAAACCCAATGGGTATACACTGATACAAGGCAGTATGAGGTTGTGACCTGTGCTTGATATTTCAACCTATTTGAAAGAGTATGACTTGCATTCACTGGGTATTTAACGGCCTGGGAATGTCAAAGATGAGCAAAAGAAGTTCAGTGGTTGTCTGGGGAGGTCTTTGACCACTTCTTCATTTCTACACACCCAGAACAGTTACCAGACCGTATACCAACCAGGAGGTTTGCACCTAGAAACAAGCTATAGCAGTTCACAGCTAGAAACAGTCAGGGCACTGCTNCCACCAAATCTTTCACCTGTTCCCTCCCCACTGACCTGATAACTCAGGAGCACACCAGAGCCAAATACTTCATCTGGCTGGTTCACATCTTTAGGATGGGGGTGGCGTAATTTAACCACAAAGGTTGGATTTGATGTGCACCTTAACCTCTTACCCTAGTTTTATTGGCACTGAGTTTGTCTGTCACTCTTCTTGCCTTTTCAGCACACATTTATTTTGTATATCTGAGTGCTATTACTACCTGATGATTTGTCTCCTTTCTGGTATATTTATTTCTGTTTTTCTTAAAATAAATTCCATGAAGATAAGCTGTTAATTAAATACTTTTTGCAGATTCCCATACTTCTTAAAAATATTTTTTAATTTAAAATTTAGTAACATTAAAATGAAGTTTGAAGTGCAGCAGAGTAACTTAACATTCATTTCATACACATGCATCTTACTCTTAGTTTGTTTCCAGTTGCTATTTTAGCCTACAAATTATGATACACAGCCAGATGACCTCTGAGCACCAAAAATAGCAAACCGGAGGTCACCCATATACTAATGAAACTTCTCTAGCTTATCTGCCCTTCACAGATGAAAGCATGCATGAAAATCCAAAACTGTTTAACCACTGCAACCAGGAGCTGCTTTCACCTCATCTCTCTGACATATTCATTGTCATCCACCTCTGCTGGGGCTGGTTTTGAGGTCAAGAGCAAACTGCTTTTTCATGTAAAGAGAATAAATGCAAACCTAGGTGCACATGCAGGCTGATGTTCTGCAGTGAAAAAGCATGTTTAATAGCGAGTCTTCCCCCTCTGCCCTCCCCTGCTGGCCACCCACCCTGCACCAGTTTGCTGCTCTCAGCAGTCACTAATGCTTTGTGAGGCCCTGCTGCCAAACTGATTTCAGAGAAAAAAAGAAAAAAAAAAAAAAAGAAAAAGGAAGAGGAGTATAATTTTAATCCAGATCACTCAGGCGAATTGGTTAATGCTGCCCGGGCTCTGAAATTACCTCTGTGATCTGTCTGCCAGGCACAGCGGGAGAAGCAGTGCTCTGCTTCCTGGACAAGCATCCTGTTGGTGGTGCTGTGCTAGCTAGCAAAGGCCCCTTGCGCCCCTCAGCTCTTCTGGAACAACTCTTTGCAGGGCTGGGCAAAGAACAGGATCCATTTGGGGCAGATTGCATTTCTAAGCTAGACCTGTTCCTGGAGCTGTCCACAAACAAAAACCTGTGCAGCTGAGAGTGTGCTTGGGTGTGGGAATAAAGAGCAGAGGAACCTGAAGCCAGCATTACTGCTTGGAGCATTGGTGAAGCTACAGCCTGAGAGCAGCACTCAGCTGCTACACCCCTATGAAGTGACTAAATGCTTCAGACCCCAACTAAGCAATCCTCAACACTTATAAAAATGTGGGGTTACATTCAACCCTAAAAATATCCTTTTTAAAATCAGGAGCATGGTGGAATTATGCAAGCACTAAGAAGACAATGGATCTTTATGTGAATTCTGAATGAACCGCTTGATAAGTATTTACAATAGGTAGAAGATAGCTGGCTGAGCCCTTCTATTTTTAAAACCCTGCATACCTACATTAAAGGCCAGTAGGCAGAGAATTCTAAACTATATACCAAAATATAGATCTCTTCATGAGTATTAATAATGCAGTCTAATATTCCTTTTTGTTAGGTAAGCACACATTATTCAGGCAACACAATTTAAACATTATACATGCAACATAAACTGATTGGTTCTGTACATTCTAAAGATTTTCAGCTAAAACCTTTACAGAGATTACACAGACATATTGACAGAATGTGTTATCATCAAGTACAGATAATCTATATTTCCTCCTCCTACAGTCACTTTTCAGAAAATGCATCTGCACTAGGAAGAATAAAAAATGTACTGCTCATGTAGTTCTCTTTATGTAGGAAAGCCTAATCTTACAACATACAGAAATAATCATTCCTTAAAGTCATGTTAGTTCTCACTGTACTCTGCTTTAAGCTCAGAGTTGCTTGTAAGGTTTTTTGGAGGATATGTATAACGTTAAAACTCACGGAGTGGTTAGGTTAGGATGTACATGATGGCATTTCCTGTACAAACTTTGAAGAAAATACAGTAAAACATTTATGTCTTAGAGTGAAACTTGCAGACAATTTTCTTCCTTACAGATACACACTGCAAAGACATACGAGCTACAGAAGAGACTTTAAGTAAGGAAAACAAATGTAAGTTAATATTCTTTGTTCAGGTATGCTCCTATAAAAGAACACAAATAGGAGGACTGCTTGCAGAAAAAGAAACCTTAACAGGAGCAGCTCCAGCATTATTAGAAGCACAGACAGTGCCTCATAGTAAAGACACACAGCACCTCACAGTAAAGTGCATTTTACCTGAAGTCTGTCTTCAGTGATTAACGCTGGGAAGGGGTATGTTTTTGAATGTTAATACTTACTAATACATTGCTACTTACATGAGTAGGCTTTTTAAGTTTTCAGTCTACCAAGCCCATGGGCAGGACCAAGTTTAGCACCATTTGTTGTTCCAAGACCATTGCATCATTTGACTGTTTTTTGCCAGTCAAACCATGCATCTGACCTATGCTACAGAAAGGCTTTCAGTCAGCAAGGTCCTAATTAAATTAACTTTATCCAAATGCTCACTGACTTCAATAGCAATACTGACCAAATATAATACAGTCTATGCCTGTGGACCTCAGTCCTAACTGCCCGAGCTATTCAAACTGTAGTAACCGATACAAATTGAACAAGTAATGTGCAGGGTTCAGGTCTGGATGAAGAAGACTAGAAGGGTCTTAGAAGGGTCTAAATAGTTTGGGAAAGAGCAGCCAAGGCAATCTCTGCTCCAACTGCCTCCTTGTACCGACATCAAGTACCAACATCGTGGTTCTAACAGCCTGCCCACTAACTAAATATAAAAGCAACCTGCCCTAAAATCTTTTAGCAATAATAATAAGTAAAGCAATTTAGGTTGACAAATACTTACAGAAACAGAAGATTATATTAATTTCCTAATCTGGATTAAAAAAAAAAAAAAAAGCTATAATATCTGCACCTTTCTTCACTTCAGATTTTCTTTCATCTAAGTAGAAGTTTATTTCAGGTGAATGAATTTGATAGATTACTTAATACAACCATGGCGGTCTGCGTCAGAATCTCACTACAATCCCAGTTTTCCCAAGAGTTCTGCCCAGTTCTGCTCACTCTGTGACCTTTAAGCCTGTGCTTCACAGTTCAACAGCCTTAAAAAAGAGGAAAACAACTAATCCTCAGTAGCATATCTAATACACTAAGGCCCAATTGATGGAAGCAAAAAATTACAGGTTTGATTAGGAAGCACAGAACATTATAAAAACCAATAATGGATGATCCTCCAGCACCTACTTTTGCAAAGCAGTGTCAGAATTCACTAGGTGTTCACAAGGACAACAATAAAAATCCTACTCATTCTACTTTGTAAAAGAGTATGAGAATATCTGTCTATAATTGTAATACAGCCACAAATACTAGAGTATTACAAACATCAACTCAACAAAAACTCAAAACCAACAAAAGACAACTTCTCAGTTTCCTTTAAAGAACACAAACTTGCTTATAGGAGCAACTTTGTTACTTCATTATGAGTCTTTCTGTTGTCACTTGGAAGAAGCAAAGTCNCTCCTTTTAAGTATTGGAAGTATTTTTTTTTCTTTTTTTTTTTTTTTTTTTTTTTTTAAATCATCTCAAGCAAGATTATAAATGCAAAAAACTTCTCTGTTAAGAAGGAATGATTTACTTTGGTTTGTGAACAACCATCTTGGAAGTACAACCGCAGAATCCTCAGAGCATTTTGTCATAGTGGATAAGAATCACCAACAAACCTTTCATTAACTTTGATTTTATTTGTAAACAGTTACAAGTAAAAATCTATTTTTACTGATCTGATGACTCATGGAGCACGAGGAAATTCTCTGGCCTTTAAAGCAGCTCCACCTAGCCTACACAGGATGCTACTCCTGAGGCAGTATCCTTGCAAGCAAAAGGCAAAACCAGTTGAGCAGTTTTTGCCTTATGCATTGCCTCAAGTCTGCGGGTGCCTGCACACTGGCAATAAGATGATGCGCCTGTCCTGTGGAAACATTGCTCCATAGCAAGGTGGTCAAACTTTGTATCAAAACACATGGAAAACACTTCTTTTGGAAATGTTTTTTTTTTTTTTTTTTTTTTTCCCCCACCTAGGGGGTGGAAAGGAACAAAACTGCCCTCATCTTTCTTTCCACACCTAAAGTTAGCAACAAAATTGCCTGCTTCACAAACAGAGGTTGGCTGTGCAATGTATTGGATGAATCAGCGCTGTTACGCACTGACATTTTAGGAACACACTGAATAGCTGTAAGACCATATAAAAACGTAGCAACTCATCAGAAGCACATTATTGGAATAAACATGCTACAGAACTGAACACGGACACTAAGAAGAGAGAGACAAACGAAGCACAAATGAAAATAACACAAGTTTTTCTATTAAGAAATGGCAGCCTCACCTGTAGCTACAGTAATTTTGCAGACTTGCCAATTTATTTTCTGTGCATAACATTAAAACAACCCAAACAAAAAACATTCACAGATAGCTAAACCTAGATAAGCTTGGTTGTGTATTAAATCTTTCAGAATGTGAATTAAGTCTAAAGCAAGCAAGACCACACCAGAAAAGGAGCAACAAAGGAAGAACAGGGAAGGATGTGCCACACACTGAGGAGCAATGGCTAGCTGCTTCTAGAAGTAAGGAAGAGAAGCTTGCATATAGACACCTAATACTACTTAAAGTCCTTAAGATTTCAGTTAAATTGCTTTGTAACTAAATGTTACAAACGAAATGGAATTTAAATGTCAACCAAGTTCTAGAAATGCAAAGGTTTAGAACTTAAAGGTACCATGGAAAAAGAAAAAAAAAAAAGATATTTTACTTTCCACAAAATTATAATTGTCACAGGCTGTTAGATGCCTAGGTGATTTGTACACTACTCTTGAAAGTAAGATGGACACCTTCAGTGAGACTCAGGAGCTCCAGTTCCTTAGGTACTGAGCAACCTGCATCCCACTCAAAAGCAGATAAAAGAATACGCAAGATGTTGGGACGATTCCTGTGAACACTTGATGTGCCAAAGCTTAATACTAAATCATCTTCATCAGTGAAGGGCCAGACAAAGGCTCCCCCCTGACAGCGATACAGATGGCAGGTTATGCACCGCAACCCAAGCACCCTTCTGAGTGCTAAACTCCCTGCTGGGCTGCTAAAACCTGCTTGGCCAGCACCAGCAAGGGCACTCCCATCCAGACCCACTGAAGGGTCTGGGAATCAGTATGGGCTGAGGACCACTTCCAGGAGGCAGGATAGGTGTAGTTGCCTTGCTTTGGAGGCTGCTTCTATTTGTACGATAGCACATTGTTCCACGTCAATGACTACCCACTCCAGAAAACTTTTAATACTTTAATTTACTAGCGCACATGAATTTTACATGCTAGAGAGATATTTGGTAAAAAGAACTTTGCATGCCGCCAAACACGCATCAAGTAAACCCACTAGTAGTTACTGGTCTCATTTCGTAGCTAGCAATAACAATTTCTTTAATGATGTGCTCACATGGCTTTGAAGTGTGATACACTCACATGGAAACAGACCTGCGAGAAAGAGGTATATGCACAAGTCAGATATATGGGGTTTAGGTGACTTTAAGGCAGCAATTGGTTCTCTTTGAATGCTACCTTTTTAATCCACCCTCTCAGCTCTTTGCTTAATTGCCCCAATTACAGTAGCATCACAACACATTTCTCTCCAAATACCTTGACCTAAATCAGTTTTGTCCCAGTTACTGACGCTGACAAGTTATCCTGAATTTGTAACACTACAGTTGCCAGAATACCTTTTATTGATTTCCAGGGTTTTTGTTTAAACTGTAAGGAAAACAGGCATGAAAAACCTGATTTAGAGCCTAAAGATTGACCATGCTAACAGAAAAGCTTCAGTTCTAGGAAACCTGCTGTAAAAGGTAACCTTAACGCATGTTACTCACTACCATGTACTCCAAACCCAGCACAGGCAGCACAGATGGAGTTGCCCAAATCTGAGGCAGAAGGTGTTCCACCACTGGATTTCATTATTGTATGTTTGTTAGTCTCCATAGCATCTTCCTGCAGGATACAAGGAATTACTGGCTCCTGGAAGCTTCTGAAATTAAAGATCTTCTCAGACATTCTAAAGATATGCTGTCTGAAATAGCTTCGATCAATCGTTAATAATGTATGGTCCCCTTCACAAATATGTATAATACATACTTATCAATAAGAATACATTTCTTGCTGAAGAAGCTCAATTTTGTCCAGAGAAACAGAGAAAAATGTAGGTGTGCATTTTACGATGTATGGATCTGCTAGAAACAACTCAGCTAATAGGCATGGGAACAAGAAAAACTGCAGTGTTCAGAGGCAGCAATTTAAAAATCAAGAAAGAAAGCAGGCAAAATATGCCATTAATTAGTCCTTAATGATTACTAAGTGAAGAACAGCTACAATCTGATACATCCTTTACTTACTCCATCAAATGGCTAATCTTGGTACAACAGGCAAGGGCTGCATAAAAATAATACAGAAGGACAATGGACTGGGAAAATTATTCAGTCTTGTCAACAACATACTGTCTCCAATTTTAACACTGTCTCAACAGAAAGCTTTTAAGCAATTTTGCTCATGTTTACTTGGCACTTCTTTCCCAGTGTTGTTACTCAGAAAGAAAGAGTTGAAAGTTTTATGCTCCTGGAGAGACTAAATCTCATTATTCTGAAATTGACTCTATCAAAATATGGAAAAAATTAGTTAAGAGATCCATAGGTTTTGTATGTCAAGGTCAGGGCAAATATTCAGGGTTTCCTGAATCCCTGTGCTGTCCCTGTGGGCTTGATGTCCCCCCTCTTTGGGAACCCCCACAATCCCTGTCTATGCGCTAACGCTCCCATGCATCCTTCCCATGTACAACTCTATCCACACTGAATGTCCCTATTCTTCCCCTTGTGATCTTAAGGGAGTATGTGTCCTTCATCCTTTGCGTCTTAACAGTTTAGTTTGAGGACACTTCTAGGACACAGCAAATGATTCCAAAGGTGCCTGACAATGCTGCATTAGAGGCACCTGAGCTAGCACTGAGCATTCTGGCATGCCTAAATGATGCAGTGTGACACCATGCAGAGACATGAGCTTGAATCCTGGAAGAAATGCAGTCATACCAGCATGGTGCTGCCCTCAGGCTAATTAGCACCACATCAACACGTTTTTGTCATTTCTGGCTTGAGAGCTATCTGTTCAATGCCAGCTCAAGGCTCTCTCTACCCAGGCCATGCACAGTGTTAATGCATGCACCCACACTGTTAACATTAAGGGTACTGGGACCAGGCTCAGAGATGACATATGGAGATTGCTGTTGAAGGTGCTAAGTGTAATTTTCAAAATTTAATCAAAATCAATATGATTCTATACGCTAATGACTAGAGTATTCTCATAACATAAGGGATTAATTAAATAAGGCATTCAGAAGTTATCCCTCTGTAGCTGAAAGACACCAATAAATGTGATTACCTGGCTGCGGAGATTTAACCTCTTACTTGCTCAGAATTCTGTTCTTGCAGAGAGAGCAAGGGTTAACCCTGTCATCCTGTGACCAGATTTTTCCTAGACTTTCAAGGGAAGTATTTTTAGCATGATTACTCTGAAAAGTCTTGATCCTGACTCCTCACTACCTCTTACATCTTAAACTGCTCAAAAAGAGAGCACTACCAAAATCAGCTTTCAGCCTTCCCTGCACGTTTCCAGAAGAAAAGTCAAAGATATTGTCAGACATGAAGTTCCTCGTCCCTAATGGGGTGAAATCACATTTTATCTCATGCAATCCACATTTTAGAGTTAAAAGGCACTTTAATTAGGATCGTAAATCCACAAAGAGCCATCCCAGACCAGGTTTTCATTTAGTTAACACATGCACATTTCATTGTTTTCTGACATATAAGTGCTGAATATTACTTTCGCTACAAAAGATACTGACACTGTATCTTCTTGATCTTCAGCTTAGTATTCTGTTTTTTCAGTGCTCTTCAGCCTGTTACAATGTCTTAGGCATATGTCCTTCCCAAGAGATAATTTTCTGTGAAAGACTCAGCATTTGGATTTGTTGTATTTGCTTCTTATATTGTTCATGATTTAGAGTGCTTACCTTTATTTATTTATTTATTTTTGGTTAAGTGGTACCCTTAATTCTGCTTTGCTTTTTCAGTGCAATAACTTAGGAAGCCATGGTACAATTTAAACAGAGCAGAAGATGACTGTATCAGATATTAGCACATACAGTCAGTTTCCTGCGCTGAAATTGGGAAATTATTTTTAAGAGTCACACTTGGATTATGGCATAATTATTTCCTGTAACAACAGTTAACTCCCCCTGCAGGTCAGGGACTTCCAATCATTCTTATAAATGACTACAAGTTCAGAGGTTACTGTCAGGAGAAAGTGACTCTGCTGTGACATTTTAATAAATGGAGACCCTCTGTTCATAAGGAAAAGATCTAGAATAAATACATTCCCAGCCAACTTTATTTTCAAAGAGAAAAGAAGAGAGAGCATTGCAGTGTATTACTCAGAAATTGAAGATAAGGGAGAAAATAGCAAAGATTCTCTGGAAAGCTGTGCTACCCAAGGAACAAAGAAAAGATTGACTTACCCTATCTAGGAAATTGTGTGGATTCAAGAGCTCTAAAAACAAACACTCAGTCACACCAGTTATAGATCAAAGACCTAGAAAACACAACACAGCCTCCTCAAAGCATCAGATTCTCAAATTGCCTTCTAAAATGCTTCCAACACTGCTCCAAAATAAATATTACACACTCTTCCCATTAACCTAGATCATTTACTTAGCATACAGATAAATACATGTGCTTTTGAAACCAGGCCAAACTTAGAACCATATCATTACTTATTGACATAAAGATTAAGCTGATAATATCTCCTAAACAGGGAGGATCTCAGGCTTAGCTGCTTAGTGATTGAAACTTCTCTCTCTCAGAATGTGAAGGAGACCTCAGAGTAGGATCATTTTTTTCTGATTATTTATAAGTTTTCCATCATGATGGTATAATTACAATGTTATTAATCGCCTAAAATGTTTTGGTGGTATGGCTCCTGCTGTGCCTGGGAAATGTATTTCTGTCGAGCAACAAAACTGAAGGACCTGGAATTCCAATCTGTGACAGTATTTCATTAAAGCCTTATGCTGGTGCCATTGGAGACTATCATCACTGAAGATAGCTCTTCGCTTTAATGAAGATTCTCTGTCTAATGAGGGTCTTCACAGATTCTAGATCCACCAAGTTGAGTGGTGCAGTTGATAGCCCTGAAGGAAGGGATGCCATCCAGAGGGACCTGGACAGGCTGGAAAAGTGGGCCCACGGGAACCTGGTGAGGTTCAACAAGGCCAAGTGCAAGGTGTTGCACTTGGGTCGGGGCTGTCCCAGGTGTGTGTACAGACCGGGAGAAGAACTCCTTGAGAGCAGCCCTGCAGAGAAGGACTTGGGCGTTGTGATTGACGAAAAGCTGGCCATGAGCCGGCAGTGCGCTCTTGCAGCCAGGAAGGCCAATGGCATCCTGGGCTGCAGCAAGAGAGGGGTGGCCAGCAGGGAGAGGGAGGTGATCGTCCCCCTCTACTCTGCCCTTGGAAGGCCTCACCTGGAGTACTGTGTCCAGGCCTGGGGCCCCCAGTACAGAGGGGATGTGGAGCTGTTGGAGCGGGTCCAGAGGAGGGCCACCAAAATGATCAGAGGGCTGGAGCACCTCTCCTGTGAGGAAAGGTTGAGGGAGTTGGGACTGTTCAGCTTGGAAAAGAGAAGGCTCCGGGGAGACCTCATTGCGGCCTTCCAACACTTGAAAGGAGCTTACAGGCAGGAGGGGGACCGACTTTTTACACGGGTGGATAATGGTAGGACAAGGGGGAATGGGCTAAAACTGAAAGAGGGAAGGTTGAGGTTGGACATCAGGAAGAAATTCTTCACTGAGAGAGTGGTGAGGCGCTGGCACAGGCTGCCCAGAGAAGCTGTGGCTGCCCCATCCCTGGCTGTGTCCAAGGCCAGGCTGGATGGGTTCCTGGGCAGTTGGATCTAGTGAGCTAGTGGCTGGCAGCCCTGTCCACGGCAGGGGGGCTGGAACTAGATGATCTCTGAGGTCCCTTCCAACCCAAGCCATTCTACGATTCTATGATTCTTACCAGACAGGAATATTGCAAATACAAGATATCTTCCATCATCTTTACACCATTCACTTTAGTAACATCAACAAATCGATCAGGGATACAAGAGTGAAGAAAGAACGAAGATCAAAGTTTGTCCTTTCATCACGGACAAAGTTTCTTGTAACATTGAGGAGTTAAGCCACTAGCTACAAAGCATAACTGATGAGTAAGTAGGACAGAGCCTGTTGTCTTGAGCCAGAAAGATGTATTCCCAAACAAGAGGGTGAAATGGAAATTTTTTAGAAGCCAAAAATAGAGAAGGATGGATTGCAGGTTGTGATAAAAATGAAGGTTAGTTTCCTCCATCTGGTAAAGATGAAGCACTCTGTACAAGCCAGTATGGGGAAAGTCATATACTTTACTTTTTGGTTCTTGCTTTGCTTTTAAGCAGGAAGTGCAGGTGTATAATTTTTTTTTTTTTTTTTTTTTTTTTTTTTAAGTATTGAATACTGCTCCAGCTGGAGCATTAGCAAAGCTCTACTAAATGTTTCCACCAGGAAACCACAGTTACCAATTGGGACATGAGGGCTTATCAATTATCATCTTTGCTCCTGTCTTTGCTTTTTGTTTTCACTGAACAGTTACAATAATTTTGACTTAAAGCAATTGCGCCCAATGTGCTACTCCTACTTTTTTTCCCCTTCATGCTTTTTTAAACAAATAGCACCTCCTTACAAAGCTACCTGAGTAACTTCTAATTTAGAGTACTAAACTGCTTCCTACTGAAGCATCTCTGAGCTGCTTCCCTACCTGGCATTCCCACTGGCCCTCAGGTTAATAAAGAACACCCTCACTTAACTACATATAACCGGATTTATTTCTTTTTCTTTTGTCTTACCCCAGGGTTATCACATAATTTATCAAGGAGAGATGAAGAATTTTGTTTGACATAACTGTAGCCCATCTGGAAGCTTGCAGAAGATGTAACTTGGCCCAAAGCTATGATTTAATACAGTATGATGACAGCTAGTAAAAAGCAGCAAATGACAAAAACCTCACTGCACATTATGGTTTCAGAATTATGTTCACTGTAGAGGCTCCATCAGAAAAAAGGTACCCAGATACGACCTAGTTACACAAACCATAAGCTGTGGTTACTTGTTTTCTTTGCCTTTGTCATGCAGCAAGACACAGATTAAAAAGACAGCCAAAATTACTTATCTCAGAAAAAGTGCACACTTTGAGGTTTTGCCAGCATTTTGATAGTGGCCAAAGTCAGTGAACTGCACTTTGTCTTGTCTTTTATGTAAGAACAAGGATGAGTCATGCAATACTAAAATAAACACTGTTTTAGAGGCAGTCTTACTAATAATAGCTGCTACATCTTTACAGAGTCTTTCCCACTTGAAACTACTCAATTACTAATACCGTAGTATGGACCGCAGTACATCCATAGCTGAATTTCACCTCGGCTGATTTTACCTTAGTGATTTGTTGTCATGTTGATATCAAAACTGATAAATCACACTAGACAGTGGGGCACAGCAATTTTAGAAATGTGCGATCACAGAAACATTTATACCAGCCATTAATCCTGCATGACAGTTAGCGATACCAGAAGGAAGCTAAATTTCTGACTGCAATAGTTACCCAGAAAACAGGAACAGCACCTGCTCCTAAAACATAAATCATATCTGTGAACCATTCCATAAAAACAGAGGGTATTAGAGCCCCTGCCTCAGGCTGGATGGTGCTTTCAGCAACCTTATCTAGGGAAGGATGAACTTTAGGGGTCCCTTCCAACCCCAGCCATTCCAAGATTCTATGATTCACAACATATTCATCCTATAATAAATACATTAATTATATTTTGACACTTGGAGAAAATTTAAACTATTCTATGCCTTTCATTTCTTATTTGGCAAGAATGAATATTACTATCTCCAGTGTCTTTCATAAACCAAATTCAGATATTACATATATGTAGAGTGCAAAATACCACACAAGTAACACTACCCAAAGATAAAATCTTGCATAGCACAGCAAAGCTGAATAAATAAAGTGAAAGGAAAACATTCTTGAGTTACGACGCTTGGACGTACATTAGACAACTGTTTTGGATTTATGTTTATCTGGATTTAAGCAGATAGTTTTCAGATGCCGCCAATCCCTCCATCCTCTCCACAACAACAATGCCCTTACTGTTCTGTCATCCTAGGAGTTAACACAACAGCTAAACAATTGATTTGCCAGTTCTTATCTTCAACACAGGCTTTCCATTCTTTGATCAGGAATCACTTTTTCTGGGATTGATCAGCCCTCTGGACAGTGAAGGCTTATTCTAGTTAGAACCAACCTCTGAATTAGAGTTGTTTTATTTAAACATAGCCAGAATGATAACATTTTTAATCTATATTTTATAGCTGCTTAAGGGGGAAAACCATTTTGCAGAAAAGAAGAAAATGCCCCACAGGTTCAACACAACTGATGTTTCATTACAAACCTCAAACATGGCTGCTGCCAGGTCACTGAACTTTGTCCTTCAAAACTGACAGCTAAGACCAGCTGCTGTAAGAGAAGCATTGTCAATGCCTCTCTCTAAGATTTAAATACCCCATTTCGCTTTTAATTTCCTCTGTGAACATCTGTCAATTATGTAGCCAAACTTGGAAAAGCAAAGCAACAACGAATTCTTCCAAGGCTCTCATAGTCTCTGTCACACAATGAGCATATGCCATTTGTGTTCTATCAGAGACACTAATACAATTTAATCTTGTTTCCTGTGCACTTTTGGATTGTTTCTGGTACTGAGATTAAAAAATGAATTGTCCTGGCAGCATATATACATATATATGAAAACTTGGAATACTTTCCCGCCCATGCTTATTGTTTTACGGAAGAAACAAACACAGGAAGTATCAGGCACATTTTTCGCATGCAGTGAGCCTTCTGCATACAGATGTTAATCTCAGTGTGCACTGAAGGAATAGTACATATATTTTAGAAACTGAAGAACTGTGCATCCCACATAGCTGCAAAGCCCAATTTTTACCTTTGCAGCTATCTTTCATTTCACAGAAACTTTGAATTTGAACATGGTTGTCACATTCTTCTTCCTTGGTTTTAACACTCTACGTTATAGAAGCTTATTCTGAAACAGTCATCCATTCAGTGAATTAGGAGAAGAGGACTCGGCATATTTTTCCTCAAAAAGCAAAAGCAAAATATTTCAGTAGATTACAGTAAGACTGAAAGGAGAATTTTCCTACAACACTAAAAGATTCAACAACAGTGTCTGATATAAACTTCCAGAATCATCTGCTCATCAACAACCAAGAAGAAAGATAGCTGCCCTAAGTATTCATATTGGATACAAAATTGAAATATTCTCCTAAATTAATGTACTAATTTAATGAACTAAGTTAATGAACTAAGTGTTAGAAACTTTCTCACAATTAAAAACTGAACCAGAACGAAAGCCAAAGAACAGAATAGCTATATTCCAGTAGACAACTAACAGGTCTACAGGTGTATTGGTAGGAAGGAACTTGTATGGCAGAAAGGAGTAGAGATTGTCATCCTGTGTCTGTCTTCCCAAATGTCTCTCCCAGCACACCATATTTCACATAGAATATTCCAGATGGATGCTTAAGGGGTTCATTTACTCAGTTATTCCCCAAAGTCAGACCTTTGTAAAATAGGAGAGGCAGAGAAAGTTAGGGGAAAAGTATTAAATTTAAGATGCACGTGCTGACATGCTAGTGAGCATTAGAAGCCAGCAACAGTTCTGAATTCTCTCCTGCGGATCAAACACTAAAGAATGTGTCCAATTCAACTGAAGTAACTATAAGTATACAAATCATATTATGCCTTTTTTT
>VXAV01004873.1:41654-57955 GCA_013399715.1 Alectura lathami | reverse complement strand
TTAATGTGTTTACAAGAACCAGGGTGCAATTAAATCCATTAAAATTGTTTAGCAGATTGAATCAAATTAATGTTCCTCTGTCTCATGTTTGTATCATTGTTTTTATTTTATTTTTGCTTATAAAAAGAAAACCCAAACCTATACATCTAAAAACAGATATAAAAAATCAAATATATTTCTGTTGAGATGCAGCAATGAGTATTAACATGATGTTGAACTCCAGGAGCAAATTAATTTAACCTGCATTTCCTCTGTTATAATACATACTGCATTGAACATTTCTTGCTCAGAGCGCAACAAATTAACTGTATTATGACAGAATTTGCATATAGTTCCAAAGGTGCAAGAATGACTAATAAAGACAGATGTATTAAAATCTAGCTCCAATCCAGAAGGAGGAAGCCAGTGTTTTTTCTAACTTTAAGTATTTGTGCAACCCTAAGCCTACAGTCCACTTTAGCTGACCTGTGATGGGAAAACTTATTGAAATAATTAAGAATAAACCTGTAAGGCCACGGCACAGAAAACTACAGACAAACCCCAGCATGTGTCTACTCTAATTTGGGAGCATGAAAGGAGAGTGAAATGTAGATAGTTGAAACTCCCTGACAGTTTACTCAGATTTCCAAAGCCCTTTTGACAAGCTCCTTGCAAAAGACTATAAAAGCACAAGGTAAAGTCATGAAGTAGAACTCGGTTAAGAAACAGAGGAGAAGGAATGAGTCATGCCTTTTAGTAACTTAAAAGGAGGTGTAATGTCCCACAGTGGAAATGAAACACAGGCTGAGTAGGAAAAAGGCAAACCACTACAGCAGAGAACCATTCTTAGAGACTGAGCTTACCGAAATTTTGAAATGAACCCAGCAAAAGAAAGTAAATGGGCAGTCTAATACCAGAGAAGACACTGCCTATGTGAACAGAGGACATTAAGCATTAACAAGAGATCTATGCTCTATTACACAGGCACTTCTGCTCACACATTCCTTTAAATGACAGCTGAATTTCTTCCTAAATGAGAAGGAAACACACCTGGAAAATCTTCACCTTTATTGCCACAAGATAAGTAGATGATAACGAAAGCTAACTATGTCTGTTACTGAGTTCTAGACTGCATGGAGGCCCCAGCTGTCATCAGGATGAAAATGAAAACTCTCTTGAGCACGCAGCAGTGCTGAGATCTTGTAGTAGTAGTACTGCTTAAATAGAAACTATGCATTAAGGAAAAAAATTAATTAAACAGTTCATTTGTGGGACAGAGTAAGGCAATCCATATGCCTTTTCACAGGATGCAGACTGAGGAAGAGAGGGCCTTAGGAAGGGCAGATGCCAAGCTGCAATGAAATGAAACTGCTGCTTCCCAGTTTCAAACGAGCATTTACCTTATGCAGCACTTCTTAGAACTGCACTAACCTTTGTGCTACAGTTTCTGCTGCTGCAGTTGTCCTTCACAGACCAGTATCTCTGGCTCTTGGGCCCCCGCATTGCCCCTAGTTTACAGTTCTCAGCACCAGTGCACGACTTAGGCCATTGCTCTGTTACTTTTTCATATCTACCAGTTCAGTTCACAACTTCTTTGTATGTCCTGAATGTTTCAGTAGGCCCTCTCACAGTTTTACATTAGCTAAAATTTAATGAACAAACATCTAAGAATATCTTCTAATTACTGTACAAAATCAGTATCACTGTACAAAATCACTAATAATCTCTTTTCGTCTTGAATACTGTATTTTGTTCACAGCTTCCTGTAGCTGAGCTGTTAGCTGTCTTCCTAACCAACTTGTTACCACTTTTTCCACCTTCAATAATAGCTTCCTATGGAATGCTAAAGTAAATGCTTTGTTTAAACCTATGAAGACCAGCTCTCCTTCATTACTCCTGTTAGGAAGTCACCTAATATCTCTCTCTCTCATTGGTCTTCACTAACTAGCTTGAATAATACACATTGCCATTTATATCACTTTCCATTTACTTGCATTTACCTACATATTGTTTATTAAAAAACTAGTTTAAAACTTCATGAAGAATTGACTGTCAGGAAATCTGCTGGCCTATCATCACCTCATGTTTCGTCTTTTTGAATATGAATGTTATGCTTGATATCCATGCTTCCCTCTGTGCTATACCTGGACTCCTGAGAAATGCCAGGAACATAAATACTGCTTTCTAGCTCTGCAGCTGCTCATCAAGATGCATTTTCAGTAGGTGCCTAATCACCCACATGCACAACATGAATGTTAGTGAAAGCTAAGGCAAAACGTTGTTTTTTGTTTCCACACCTGAAAAAGATGCAGTGCTCCCTGTTGAGAGAGGCGTGAACATACTATACATTTCTCAAATATTAATAAAAATATTTTTTTTGCTATTTGATTAAATATGCCTTAGAAAATGCAAATTATACATGTTCCTGACTGTTCCTTCGCTCCTTTTATTTTTCCTTACTTTCCAGCTCCCTTTCAAATCTTTCTATATACTCTACTTCCTCTTGTATCCTCCTTAAAGAGCCTATTCATGCAAGTGAAGCTACAGTCTTTTGACATAATATCTTGCTTTTTATCTGTTTTGCAATTTCACATTAATTGGTGCAGCTCACAAGATCACTCACATTCAAAACTGCTCTATTGGACCAACTTTTCCCCAAGACTCTCAATCAGCACACAAAATCCATGAGTTTGGGATTTGGACGTCTCTTTTCATCACTGTTTACATAGATTTTTACTTCCTCCCTAATCCCACAGACATCCATATATACTTGACATCCATATGTATTCGAACACATACAGGGTCAACATATCAATCTTAATGTACGTCAGTTCTTTTGCTGTTTGTCAGGACAGTTCAAATCCTTCCCATGTACAGTATCATCTTCAACTCTTTTTTTTAGAGGAAAGAATTTAAACTGTAGCAACACTCAGTGCTAATTTCCCTCTTTCTTGACTGGGCTTTACCTTGCAGCCCTCTGTTCTGCACTTGCAGTTGCTGCACTGGGTGTTCCTGGTGAGGTGGCAGCAGTAGAGACTGCAGGGCTCCCCTGTGAGGAGAGGCTGGGCCTTCCTCGTTCTGGATGCAGACAGTTCCAGCCCATTCCAGCTTGCTCCAGCCAGTTTTGGCCACTTCTAGCTGGCTCTCGCTAGTTCTAGCCAGTTATTAAATTAAAATTAAATTAATTTTCCCCAAGTTAAGTCTGTTTTGCCTGTGACAGTAATTGGTAAGTGACCTCCCTGCCTTTACCTTGACACACAAGCTTTGTTCATCTTATTTTCTTCATTTGTCCTGTTGAGGAGTGGGAGCAGGGGGAGGAGCTGGGTGGACTTCCAGCAGCCTGCCAAGGCCAGCCCACCCCATCTGCTGTCCTGCCCTTGTGACCACTTAGCTCTCTTTAGTGTCTCGTACCAGGTTTCCCAATTCCTCCATTATAATACAGAACATATAAAAATATTGCACTTTCTTCTCTCTAAATGCATTAGTAGTCAACTAAAACACATATTCACTGCTACGTCCTTTTCATGACATTCACAAATGTCTTCCTTTGCTGCATTCTCAAGCACCTCATTTCAGTGTATGTGTAAGCTTCTACCAACCTGCTTTGCTAACTTTGTGCTTTGCACGTTCAGTCTTAATGCTAGACAGTCCCACAGCTACATCCAGATGATGTTCAGTTCTTTCCTCCAAAAGCTGCCATCTACAAATATCTCAGCTGAATCAAATATCCCAGGACTTCCATCATTGCCTTAGGGCTATTTTCAAAAACTATCATGATTCAGAATTATTTCTCTAGAGGAATCTCAAAGTTCACATGAGCTGCAATGACTTGCAACATTTTTTCATACCCTGGCATATCTGTTTCAGCAAGAATCTGTCTGTATTTTTTGTTCCAGCAACAGCAGCAATAAATTGACTCTTTTTTGTTCCTCAAACACAAGTTTGTATCCTTTCATTTTGCTGTCAACATTGTTGCCTAGATTTTCTCCTAACAGATCTACCCTTTTTATGGATCCCCACTGACAAAGATACCTACACTCGTGGCGTGTTTCAGATAACTATAATATTCTGCAATGTCATCCTCACATTTAATCTATCAAAACATTTCTAACTTTTTGTGATTCTGATCCTGGACACATTTAATGATTTCTTTTTTTCCCCTCATCTTTGTGGATTGGTCTCCCTTTCCTTTGACACAATGGGTGGTTCTGGCTGCTCCCTCTCATTTTTAGTATTAACAGAACTATTTATTACACAGATCTACTTCTTTTCACTTCCCTTGCCTTATTTTCACTGGTCATACCTTTTTTCTCTCCATTAACTAACCTTTCCATAGGTGTTTAGATTTGGAGTCTTTAATATAGTTACTGGCACCTTCCTGCATTTCAGATGCATACAAATTCTCAGTTACATCTAGTTTCTTTCTTTCTTACTATTGCACCAAATTTTCACCTGAAGTCCACCATTGGGGTGTGCTGGCCTTGGATGACTGCCAGAAACCCACCCAAGAAGTCTCCTACTCCCCTCCCTCAACAGGAAAAGAGGAGAAAATAAGATGAAAAAGTTTGTGGGTCGAGGTAAGGACAGAGATTTCACTTAGAAATTACCGTCACAGTTGAAACAGACCTGACTTGGGGAAAATTAATTTACTGCCAACTAAAGAAGAGGAAAATAAAGAGAAACAAAGACAAACATAAAAGAACCTTCCCCCGCCTCCCTTTTCTTCCCAGGCTCAGCTTCACTCCTTTGCTCCTAATTCCTCTTCCTCCTGTCTTAAGTGGCACAGCAGGGATGGAAATGTGGGTTGCAGTCAGTTTGCAACAGCTCATCTGTCATGCTTTCCTCCTCACTTCTCTCCTGTTCCACTGTGGGTCCCTCCCAGAGGCTGCAGTCTTTCATGAACTGCTCCAACATGAGTCTTCTCCATAGCACATATTCCTGCAGAAAAACAGCTCCCACCTGGATCCCTCACAGGCCACATTTGCTTTCAGACAACCTGCTCCTGCATTGGCTCCTGATGTCTTCTCACAGAGCCAACCACTACATTCCCCACCCCAGTACAAAAACCTTGCCATAGAAACTCAATACAAACATTATCTTCCGTTATGCTTCTAGTGCTTGGGATCTCATCAAGCAGCTGCACTAAGGAACATATCACACATAAACAAGTTGTACCGGAAATGATTCAAGAATACACTATGCTTCAGTATTGCTTTCATATTTTGGTACATCCTGTGTTACTTTTCATATTTTTCTTCTAAGAAAAACAGATAGCAAAACCCAAACCCTACAAATTCCTTTACAAACTTTTATGTAAGCTCCACTATTTGCTATCCTATTTACTATTACTTATCAGCTGCTTAGCTTTTTAAAACCTAATGCATCAGCCATCTCAGTTTCTTAAATAGGTACAGGGACAAGACACTAATTTTCAATCATAAGAAATCTGTGAGTCCTTACTCATGAAACATCCCACAGGAAAACAGAAACCACCAATTGCTATTAAGCAGTCTCATCACTTGGGAAAAAATATGCTCCAAGCACCACTACAAAACACAAGCAGCAGCAGCTCTTTTGCCACATACAGGCTTTCTTTGTGCCATACAGCCTTCACATGAGGGGTTATCCCTCACTATGAGGAAAAAGAAAGAGGAGAAACACATTTTTTTTTGCACGTCATGCTCTGTCAGAACAGTTGCTCTGTCCACCAGCACTCACTACTTTAATGACTGGCATATTCAGCTGACAAACCCAGAGCCACCAACCACTTGGAAAAAAAAAAAAAATTAAGCATGAAAAAAAATGAGGTTCACAAAGACAAAACAAATTCTCCTCTTTTGCCACAATGTTGAAGCCCATGGCACTGGTGTCCTCTTTAGACCTCCTGTGCAAACATGTGCCTCAGGGTTGAGCAAACAGCCATATTTGGACACTAATTCTCGCTTGGTCCATCACCCAGGGAAAATACGACACTAGACTAAGAGAGATCTCAAATACAGACAAAATACTTCTTCAGCATTTCAGACTCTGAAGAGGCCTTGTAACTGCCTTTATCCCAGGACAGTTTCTCATCATAGCACCATATTCCTTGCCAAATCTCTACTTCTCAAACTTCTTAGTGTGGGGTTAGCCTTCATACCCTGCCAGTGCCAGTCTCAGTCTACCCCTAGTCTCATTTGCTTTACAGGCTCATCGTCACTTTTTTTTTTTTTTTCCCCCCAGTTGTTTGAACAGTTCACCTCTTTGATCCATCACATTTTCTCCTTATCCATTCTTACTTCTCACCCCTGCCCCCACCCCGGTTCCTCCTCTCCTTCCTACAACTTTTTCCCAGTATATCATTCCTAGGTTGTAACTGCTTCTGTCTAGTTCCTGCACATCTTCCACAGCTGTTTGCAGACTCGTTCAGTCAAGACTGCTTCTCTCTTCCATCACTCACAGTCTTTTAAGCACGTGTACCCACTGCCGAAATATATTAGCAGTGAGTGGGGACAGGGGGAAGAGAAATTTCTACCAGATTTTGAAAGGTCAGCAGAGGAAACAAGTGCAATTAAAGAACTGACAAACAGAACCAAACACAGAACATAATTTAGGTATACTTTCAAATGAAAATTCTTACTCAAAAGCACAGAAGAATTCTTATTTTTTCTACTAAAAACTCTCCAGGATTTAAAAAAAATAAAAATCAACAATAAGCGAACAAACTAAAACTGAGAACATCAACACAAACAATGTTTCAGCAAAAGCTCAATAACTTTAATTAAGTTTATAATACTGGAAAATATGACAATATTTTATCCTAAACAATATAATCAATATTACCTTCTAATAAAACACGCATAAATGTCAGTAGTAATTATACAACATCCACAAGTTACTGCATGAGAACTTCACCATGAAAAGTATTAGAAAATGAGCAGTAAGGAAATTGTTACATGATTCTTTTCTGCTTCCAAAGCACAAAACCCGATAAAGTGCACCTAAGAAAGTATGTTACTTCCCTAATTAAAGTAGATAACATAATCACCTGAAGAATATAACAGCATTATTTAATTAATTACAAAATGTGTATTTGTAAACCCACAAGTACATACTTTATTTTTAAAATATAATCGAATATCTATTTAAGGTCTTTCAGAAAAGGGGTTTTATATATATATATATATATATATATATATATACACGTATGTGTATATGTTTGGATTGTGCAGAGATCTGAAATGGAAGGATATTTAATATTTGGTGTTTTCATCTTATCCCCAATTTATTTAGCATGTGTTACTCCATCATGATTTAATTTGGACAAGAAAACTGCATGGCTGCTCAAGCAGTAAATCTAAAGTGTAAATGGATTCTTGGCTGCTGATGGCCCAGTTTCTGCTTCTGTTTCCATAGAAACCCATGTAGGAGTGGCAAGAAGACACAACTTAAAATACGAACTTAAAGGTTTACTTTCCCCCTCTTCCTCCCTCTCATTCTAACCTCCATCTCCAAGGAAATAGGATGTAGTCTAAAATCCTCCCTCCTCCTGTTTCTATCTCATCTCTTGATTTTACTCATATGAGTATACAAAGCAAAAAACACACTGGACAGTATTTCCTCTGCTAAACTACAAATTCTCAACTGAGAAATGTGATTACCTGAGCAGGAATACCACCCCCTCACACATGCATTTGGTACCATGTCAGAAACTGTTTCTGTCCAGTAAAAATCTTACTTCCTATCTCTTACTGATGAACGGAGGTATATACAGATGGTGGAAAAATTGCCATTAAAATTAGGTGTACAATGCTAAGATCTGCTCAGGAGGAAATTCTGTGAAGCCTCTGTTCAAGTATTTAATATACCTACATTAGCCAGCTAGAGTAATAAATCCCTAATTTATTAAGTATCACCCTCACAAAGCCGTCAACCTTAAGATTCAATTAATGAATATCTAGGATGAAACCCTAGCATACTGTATTTCCTGTAAGCCCTATAATAAAAAAAATCACTTTGTGAACATAAAAATGTACTGAGTTTGGTCATTAGAAATGGTGAAGCCCTCAGAAGTGAGTAAGCAATTCTTTAAAGGAGTGACTGGGACAAATTGGACCTCAACATGCTGACCTCTTCCCTCTGGGGACAGCGACAGGGCCCGAGGGAACGGCATGGAGCTGTGTCAGGGGAGGGTCAGGCTGGGGGTTAGGAAAAGGTTCTGCCCCAGGGGGTGGTGGGCATGGAACGGGCTCCCCAGGGCAGGGGGCACGGCCCCAAGCTGCCAGAGCTCACGGAATGTTTGGACACCACTCTCAGGGACAGGGTTTGGGTTTGGGGTGGTCCTGTGTGGGGCCAGGAGTTGGGCTCAATGTTCCTTGTGGGTCCCTTCCAACCCAGGATGGAAGGGTTCTCCATGGTTCTATGAACCAAGATTTCATACTAAGTAACAGCCAAGGATCATGAAGGATCCAGACAGCTAACTGTCTCAGTCTCTCTCCTGGATATATTTAATGGCAACTAAGACCAGCGCAGACACTCTTAGACTGCTTTGAGCAGTTTTTCATCTCTGAACCTTTTCAGGTTCCTGCAGGAAGAAGCCTCACATTAAAAACAAACAAAAAAAATACAAAATGTGTTAGGCAGAGAAACAAAGGAGGAAATAGAAGTATGCAACGCTACCATCCAGTGATCATCTTCTGCAGAGTTTTCTGCTCAACAAACCCAGACATTCATTTTCCTTTCCCTAAAATTCTAACACAGTAACCTACTAAAATACAAAATCCATGAGGGTTTGCAAACTTTTCTTCCAGAAATTGTGGAACTAGTCACTGTACATGAACAGCTCACTGCTTTTTTCTCTCTAGCAGATGTCAGGAGTCTGAATTCTTTTCCAGGAAAACAGATGTAAATAAAAATCTGAGCTTTTCCTGTTTCAATTTACATATCAGGGTGTTAAAGAAATGCCCTGTTGATTACTGGTATTCTTTGGTGGGAAAGAAGGACTGAATCTTTCTTCAGCTAGCATCAGAAATAAAGAAAGTAACTACCAAGGGGACATAATTTCTGAAACTAATTATCTTCACTTTCTGAAACATGTATGCCCTATAATCAGCAAGACTACTACCACGTAGTAAAGACAATCTGAAATACTAAATAAATAAATTTCTAGCAAACTTCTAAGCAAAGGAAATTGTACGTGATGAGTTGCAGAAAATACTTGAAAAGAGAAGCAAAAAAAGTGTAAGAAGCCTCCTGTTGCAATCCACCTTCTGTTGCAATAAGATCAATGCTAAATTGATCTCTAGCAATGGAGATTCTACTATTTGTGCTAACAGAATGCTCTAATACCTTAAGTGTATCTTGGAATTTTAAAAATAATTTTATCCATATAATAATTAAAGTTAAATAAGAAAGTTGGAACTCTTCTCACTATACTCTTCCCATCAGATGCTATTATATCAAAAAATCTTCTATGTTGAAACAGACGAATCTGAGGGACAGAGTGTAGAGTTGAGAAATATTTTTTTAATCTCTCTGACTTCCTCCCCAGTCACTTTCCATGAAGTCAGCCCCTGAAATCCTGGCTGCTTGAGTCTGACAGGAAAGGTAGGGGTTTCAGAGTGGCATGTGGCTTCGACAGTGGGAAAACTATCTAATGCCATCACCAGACCGTAACTTCCACCTTAAGAAAAAATATAAGAAGGTTAATTTTTTTTTTCTGTGATTTAAGTTCATTACTGTTTATTCTACCATCAGCACACATTTGAAGATGGCGATTCTTTTTCCCGTTCACTCCTCTCTTCTAAGTAAAGCCCAAGTATTTCAGATTTCTCTATGGTTTCTAATCATTGCATGTGGTCTCTTATTTTTGTTTACGTGATCCACATTTTGACTGAAGTCTCATGTATGATAGACATGTTTCTCAAAGGAGGAATTACAATGTTTATTTTGCGACACAGAGTGATTGCTATACCTGTCTGCCCATTAAAAAAAAAAAAAAGTCAGAAAAAAAATTAGTTACATTTCTTGCAACAACACCATATTTTCTGATTCATACAATCGTTATATCATGAAACAGACTGTCTGCTGTGTTAAGATCAGAATCTCTAACAACATTTTGCCTGAAAATTCCAACACACCTAGACTTCATGCATATGTCTAAGGGCAAAGATGTGTTTAGATACTGCCTTGGGATAGATTTTTTTTTTATTTATACAGGGCCTCTGTTACTTCACAATAAAAGCAAATGAGACTTCACATCCTATGGGGATGTGAGAGAATAATTATGTATCAGCGTACAAGTGAACCAATTAAGCTGCGAGCATCCTGCAGAAGAAAGAAAGAAAAAAAAAAAAACCACCACAAAACACACAAAACAAAACAACCACCAATCCTAGTGTTTCCAGCCCATCAAGATTTTTCCATATTTGTACAACACAAATTAGAGAAACAGTTCTTTGGAAAAAAATCTTTGAGATGCCATTACATAATACAGGTAGCAAAAGGTAGCAAAAACTGATTATTCATAATAGAAGTAACTTTCCAAAATATTTGCTAACTTCCAGGTGCTACTTATTTGTTTTGCTGCAGTTCAGTAGTGAGATGACTATGACAAATATTGTTTCCTACACCATTAGCCCTAAACATAACAGAATTTTAAAAGATCCCAGCTTTCAGTTGAATACATGCTATTAGTGAAGGCTTTGCTGTATACTTTTACAAGCACAGCAATTTTTCTGTTGGCACCTATAAGACTCAGGATGCTGGAAAGGAATGCTGTTGGGTTTGGAAGTAAGACAAATTTTATTTGACTCTCGTGTGTAACAGAGGGAAAAATGTTCTTTGAATAAAAAGCCACTCCCAGTCTGGGATCTACAAGTGAAGTATTTCAAACTACACCACTCAGCAGTTTGCAGATCCAAAGGTGCAAACAGTAAATAAAACATAAAATATATTAGAATAAAATACAGTAGTAGGATATAACACATCTGGCCTATACATTTATTGAACTGATTTCCCCTATTTTTTTAAACTGGCTGTTATGTGAAACTATGTTTAATAACTGAAATTGATAACACACAGGGGAGCTGTAAATTATCTCATGAAATATATAATTATAAAAATCTATATAGCTGAGCTCCAAGTCTTGCAAAGACATTTTTTATGTCTAACACTATAACAAGTATTTAACAAAACCTAACAAGAGTTTAGATTTTTTTTTCTGTACAAAGGTGTGCAAACAGCTTCTCCATGCCATGAACTCCATTTTTGATACTAAAAATACATCAGTGGATTTAATAAAATTACAATTATCCCTTTGGTGCTATTATACGAAGGTTATGACTCATTCATTAAAATATCTAAATTAGCAAGCCTACTGCTAGCTAAAATGGAAGACATTAATACAGCCAAAGAATCAACACTTTTCATTATATGTTACAAACAAGTCTTGGTGTAGAGTGATGCATTAATGCTTCATACAAAGCAAATACGCTTTGTAAAAAGTAGCATGATCTGAAACATGCTCTAAGAAGTTAGATCACCTCTGAAGTGTATTCAAAATACCCTTGATTGAGTCACACATGCAGAAAAGAGCCAGCATACATCCTTAGTTCAATTCAGTATAAACAATTCTTGCCATCCACCAGGACTGGCCACTTAGCTTTTATAGTGAAATCCCTGTTTCTCTTCCATCTTAAATCTCGAAGGGAGGAATGACTTTCTCTTCTGAAAACAGACAAAGTACCATACGATTGATAGGTCACTGGAAAACTTCACATGGTTTGAAGATCAGTAATTTAGATGCGAGCCATTTCTATATTTTAAACAGGTGTCTGAACATTGTCCACACATGGGCAGGGTTTGAAACAATACTTCTGTTCATTTATTTATACCCTGATGGTATGAAAATAGAGACTGCATAATGTGCCATCTTCAGATTTCACTCTCGATTCTTACACTTTTAAGCTTTTCCTTCTCTCTTTTCACACAAAGGCATTGCAAGTTCAGAGGAGGCTTTCCTGCCCATATGCTCTACTTCATGTTCTATTACTAGCTCAGAAGAGACAAAAACATGAATTTCTCTTAAAACCTACTGGAACAGCAGCATGGAGTGGAGTGGAATCTACAATCTGTTGAGCTGCACTTTCACTAGGACTTTCACTATCCTCAAATCTCCCATTTAGCTTTGCATATATCCTTATTACAGAATTTATAGCACCAGTGCTGTGTCAGCAGTCCTCTTAGCAGGAAGACAGTAAATGCTGACAAGAGGAGCTGTTCTGCTGGCATCAGAGCACCATCTCTTTGAGGAAGCTTCATGAACTAGCTAAGCAAACAAAAGCTCCTTCAAGTCAGCAAAGCTGCCATGCTCCCAGTTTCACCACTGTATCAATGTCAAACGAAGCAGAGAGTTTTTCCCATCAAGCTGAAGTGACCACATCGTGAGAATCCTGTAGTACAGCTGAGAAAATTACTTAAGTTATTTTGTGATGAACACTTTCCACACTATAATGATGACAACCTCCCAGCTGGGATCAGTTTTCCATTTCAAGACTAATGCCAGCATTTCTGTGCTCACCAACAAACAAGACTTTGTCATCAGTCTATGGAACAGTGAAATTTTTAGAAGTACACAAATGCAGCCTTTTCTACTGCTATCCAGAAATGGCGTCACCAGTAACAGATATGTCTCATCCAACATAATTGCAAGGAATGTGAAATACGATTGTATTCCTCACGAAAGCTCAAGAAAAATAAAAGGTTGAAATGTAGAGAGGTATTAAATATCATCCTCAGTATTTGAGTGTAAAGTATTTTCCTGTGAACAATTATTCTGCAAGTACCCTTTTTTTCACCTTTTTTTTTTTTTTTTTAAATTGGGGCACTAATGTATTTAGTCTTGTGAATTCTGTTCCTGAGAAAAACATCTCCATTTCTGTCTTTGAAATGATCTAAGTAAGTCTGTTTGGTAGAAGCAGAAATAGAACTCTTAACTGTAAAATCAAGGGTATGACAGTACTGAGAAGTCACTTGAAATCAGATAGCTGAGTAGAATGTGTCAGTACTGACACATTAGTGGTCAGGTTCCAAGAAATGCATAAGAGAAGTGTTTTATTGTCACATTTAACTTTTGGGAATTCCAAGAGCTTGACACAGGAGGGAATCTTATCTTTCTTCCTAGTTCAGGAACCTGCTTTAGAAATGGTTTGTACCTCTGCTGACTCCATGCCTGTATGTTTTCAACCAATAAAGCTACTGCAAAACCTATCAGCCCAACAGATATGCTCCAAAGACAGAAAGCCTGATTCCCTTCACGTGGTGGTAAAATGGAACTTGTTGCAGGTGCCTCAGTTTGCTCTATCCTCCTTGTTTCACAGAACCAAATATCCCACTGCGGGACACAAACAAACGAAGCAAAGAAGTAAAATTCAAGCCTACCTCTGGCTTTTGAAAGTAAACGCTGTCAAATGTGGATTCTGAAACAGAATTTTCCCTTTGTTTTCACTGCAGAAAAATCTGTGACTCACAAGCCATAAGAAAACAAATCTCCACACCTTTATTACAGTGATTAATTGAACAATGCCCATACACTCCAATTAAAGACCAGTATCCTGATATTCCCTGTTGCTTCTATGTAAGGTGTGCATGAAATCTAAATATGCTAATTGGGTAGCACCTTTATACCCAAAAAAAAAAAAAAAAAAAAAAAAGATAGAGGCTTTTGTATTTACTAGTCTAAATTAAGACCATTCCACATTAAATTTGGAAACAATGCTTTTACAAAGAATGACAAAAAAAACTTTCTGTATGCCTCCACGTCTAAAATACTCCTTGCATAAACAGGGTGTAACACCTTCCCTGCAAATAACACATTACAAGTAAAGCTACAGTCATTTAGCCCCGTATCTAATCTGGGCAATCTCTTCTGAATTCTGTTATTCAGTTATATATAACTATGGAAAGGCTTAGCTTTTTTAAAAAAAGTCAATTTGCTCCAGTAGCTCGTACTAAGAAGTACAATGCTCCTAAAATTAGTATTAAAATATAGCAGTTTATTGCAACTTCCTGTTGCCACTTTCTACCATCAGAAGTCCCATTCATCTCCTGCTGGCCTGTACTAGATAGGACTGGGAACGTGCCCATAACTTTGCAGATCTACCTCAAGGTTTAAGAAGTGGATGAGAAGGAACGAACAACAGGGAGAAATCTGTTCTTCAAACACAAGAGAGCAGGACTGTTAGAAAGTGGATCCCTTTGTCGGTCCTATGTAATTTGGTCCAGGTACTGTGGTAATAAAGCCTACTAGCTTTTAAGACTTTTCCTTTCAGCAAATTTGAGAGAGATACATAGCAAATAAAAGTCATCCCCTATACATGTGTCATGGGTTAATTAAAGATTGTCCCGTGACAGGGCCTAGCCCCCTCCTCGCCCCCGCAAAGAGGACAAGCAGAGAAGTGAGAAAAGAGGAGGCACAATTGAGGTAAAAGACAACTACTTTACTTAAAACAGCAAAGGAATGTAAAATAACACAATATGAAAGGAACTGAGAGCAATAAATCTGACAAATTGGAAAATACATGTATAAAGAAGGAGGGATACGTATGCGTCCATGGTGGTGATTGGAGGCAGAAGGGCAGGTCTCCCGGAACCTGAAAACCACGTGCGAAGGGACAGGAGCATTCTAGGGGCTGTGGTTCCCCTTCCGCAGCCCTCCACCTGTATCAGCGTATTACATGATGCCATGATATGGAATACAAGTGGAAATCCATGACATGTCCACATCCATTATCTCTACTGCATACCAGACTTTTAAAATGAAAACAGCGTGCCTGAAAAGAGATTGCAATGGTTTCACTTCTCAGCTAGAGAAGCCATTTATGTCAATATACCAAGTTAGTAATACTCATACGACATGAATGTAGTACACAAATATACTATAATACTTTGGATTATATAATGATTTTTTACTGAAGATACAGACACTGTTTGTTTATGTTTCTGTGTTTTTGTTCTCTTTTTTATTTGCTGTTAAATTCAGCTTTAAGCTAGGTATTTGTATACTAAGCTAAGTTACTATTAATTTCTTCATTTATGTTCAGTTATTTAATAAAGGTTTGCCATTGCTGCATGGATATTTATTTAGAGAACATTTCAAAAATCCTTAACGTAGGAGTAAAGGAAGAAAAATCTCTGTTGCTATAGCTAAAATACGTGCAGTCTATAACTACCTCCACTAGGCATCTTCCTACTCCTCCATACTGCTAACATTCCAAGTGTTTTCTGAGTTTGCTGAGCTGCACATTCAAATCTCTAGCAAAATTTAATACGCAGGTTCATAGAGCCAGTTCTTTTCATCCTTAGCTACGTAACTATCAATGATTTATTCACTATTTGTATCTCCTCACATTTAATATGTTTAAAACTCCACTGTAAATTGATGATAGGAATTACTTCAGAATCAAGTCAACTAAATTTGCCAAACTTTTGAAAGTCTTCGATGTACATATATACAGTTAGTTTAGAACTGCAACTAAGGCCATAGTTTTAAGCACCATGATCTCAACAAAATACACACACACAAAAAAAAATACAGCATTCAATAGAAAGCAGAAAAACAATCATCTTTTAAAGTGTAAAATAGTAACTTGAGTACAAATTATCATCAGTATCAGAATGCTTAACAGCCAACTACATCCTGTAAATGGCAATGGAAATAAACTGAGAAGACAACTAAATAGACTCAGAATTTTGTTCCTCAAACATTATTAGCTTCTCCCAGCTGTCTCAAAACCCATGTATAGTCTCTCTTGATAACCTAACATCATGAAGATAGAGATGCTGTCATATCATTAAAAAAAATAAAAAAATCAATGCTATTTCCTACAATGCTTCCTACAATGCTATGCTAGAAGCATATAAACCCTGTGGCTTGCATTGCCTATAAAATTTGTTGCTTTGTCTGATATATATGTTTGCATATGAGTGTATCTATATAGATATATAAATATAATATATATGCCAAAATTAATTAATCAGTCTTCCTAGAAACCTGTTTACATCCTAAAAAAAATCTCTGAGCAGGAGAGCACAGAATCAATGTATTTAAAAGCTTGGTATACTACAATGAGGGGGAAAAAATTAAACATTCTTCCCACCAGGTAGTGAATTAAATGCAAGAATTACAACACCATTCTGATGTTAAAAATAGAATTCAAAAGACTTTTCTTTCTGCCAAATGAGCCAAGGAAAACAAATGAGCTACCCCCAAATCACAGCATGTGACACATAAGATTTAACATTATATGATTATTTTATGGTGCAGAGAAACCTAAAAAAAAAAA
>VXAV01004873.1:28423-41600 GCA_013399715.1 Alectura lathami | reverse complement strand
AAAAAAAACCTAGCTTTTTTTTTTTTTCTTCTGGAAATAGAAATTGTTTTGTCACCAGAGTTTTAAATGTGACATATTTTGAAGGGTTGTTATTCCTTAAATAAAGACAATCTGAAATGATGTCAAAATCAGGGGCTAACAACTACGAAAATCACAAGTTAAAATTGTTTTTACATTTGTAATTTTCTAAGGGTGACACCTTTCATGTCTGCTTCTTTCAGTTTCCCAGTAGATTAACATAAGGTCAGCATCAATACCCAGTAAGAGAACGTGATTCACACCAAAGGTGGGAAGTTATTCTTTATCTTATATCTTGGGTGTGGATAGAGAACATCACATTAAATGCTGAAGTTAAATATTGTGTTTTAGGCTAGTGTAAGTCATTTGAAAGAAGTCAAGATCTTGAAGAATTTATCTAATTCAAGGCATAGATGGTAGATCACAGAAATATAGAAATGTTACAAATGAGACTTAACCACCTACCTAGTTACGTTCTTAATATTTGTATACAGTTAAGGGCAGTCTTTGTATCCTTTTGACTATAATAATGTTGTTTTTCTATGCTTATGCACTGTAAATTCATAAAGATGTTACAATCAGGGTTGATATTAGGAGAACATGAACAATGCAGGAAAGAAGTATTAGTTTTGTATGCCTTCATATGGAATGGCAATTAAGGTCACATGAAATGCTGAAATACATACACAGGTCTTCCCCTTGTGCACACTTCCAGTGCTCTGAGTCTGAAGTTCCATTTAAACCAGATCTTAAGACTCACCAGCGAATCTGTTCTCTTCCATCCCTTCCAAGCTGGTTTGCAATTCTGATCCCTGCAGTGATTTGAGGCCGTGCACTATGTGACTATGTGAAATTAAAGCAGCAACAACAAAAAACCACCACACCACCACCAGCAGCAAAAAAATCTGTAACATGTAGAGCATCAGTTTTGACACAGAGCAATAAGGACCCAACCATATTATTTCCAGATTTCAGAGCCAGTACATCTCCTATGTCCTGCGCTGCCACCCGTTCACTTCAACCTGTGTTATTTCTAACAAGGCTCCAGCCTGCGCTACCAGGACGTGACGCACCTAGGGAGTTTTTGCAACCTTGGAAAACAACAACCAGAAGAGAAGAAACAAAGTCGCTTAATTCCAAGTCTCTTACTTAAGCCACTGGAGAACATGCAGTGATTGAAATTCACCAAGGGTCAAATCCCTACTGAACCCAGAAAGGCAAATCAGGACTAGTTTGAGATCCTGAACTGAACAGAAAGATTCTACTTTCCTTGGTTGCTGTGAAAAAGGCCAAGATTAGACAGATGCATGAGACTTCTTGTAGTGCAAATGCCAGCCCTGAGCTGACATTTCAGCTCAGTGTAAGTGGTCTGCAGCAATATACAGTCAGAGACACTAAAAATTCTTTTGCCAAGCAAGGCCAGAAAGAGCAGCAAAACACAACTGAGCAATTGTATACTATTTCTCCCTTTTTCTTCTTTTGGAGGACAATGATACAATGTTGATGTTCTGCCAAAGGCAGACCTGATGAAAAATACTACACCTTCAGCAGTTTCACTGCATGTTGCATCTATATAAACACGAAAGTCACTTTGAAATGCCATCATGCTCCTGTACAAAAATAATACTAAAAAAACTACTGTGGATTGCAACACACAATTTAACTAGTATAATTTTAAAAATACTAATTTAAACTAGACAAAATAATGAGTTAAGAGAGAATTCCTCCAATTAGTCAGTAGTACTCTGCATTTGTAGTTTAGGGAAATGACAGGTGTTTTGTTTGGTTTGTTATTGTTTAAAAGTCTGAAGAAACATAGCCCTAGCGTTAAAATTTTTATAACATCCCTGGGCCAGGTGTGAGATACCTACATTTTAGGAGTATGTAAGTACTTGTGTCTACTGCGGCCATCAACACTGAATTCTCATGATATCTCCTCATTAGTGCCATGGATTTCCTAAGCACCACCCTTCAGCTTAAGCAGTCTGCCAGTAGGTAGGGCCTTCAAAGAATGTTTTTGTTAAGATATCAGAGATGCACCAGCTACGCTGTATGGTATAATTATTTGCGATAATCTTGCTTATTTACAAAAATAATGAGTTAAGCTGTATTTCCTGGGAACATAGTAGAAACAAACAGCAGGTAGTTTTGCTACTCAGAAATCCCCCACTGTGCCACATTCTGCAAATGGTTTTATAATCTGTGCAACCAGAGAAAAACCTGAACTGAACCCAGTGAGAATGTCTCAGGATATTCTGGTCCCACTGATCTCCTACCACTTCATCTTGTCCCTTTGTTTCCTGCTGCAGTGTGCCAGCCCAGTGTGGTTTTGCTTTCAGAGCTTAGTCTTGTGGGCTAAAAACTAATGCTCTTCCATCTTTATTACTCCGTATTTATTTTTTTTTTTTTTAAAGCTGAATCTGCTCCCTGCTGAGCTGTGGGATGGGATCGCTTCAAATTTCTATCAAACAGGAGCTGTAAGCCCACATTACGCCCTTGTTGTTACAGCCTATCACCACGACTACCTGGAGACATCTTTACAGGGTAAAGAGACTGAATTGCCACTCCCATGGAACTTAAGAGAAGGAAATTGGCACACCTCTAAACCTTCCCTAGTTCTCTTAAAGATCCTGGTCTACCCTGACAGCAAATACTGTCTTTCAAAAATAATTCCAGGAAAAAAGTGGATTTGATTTGGTGGGGGAATTACATTCCAGGATTAATTACTTCAGCAACAGTTTTAAATAGATAACCATCAATCCAAGACATTTAATGACTAAAAAGAAATGACTTCTTGAATGATGACACAGGATTAGAGAGGGTTTTTTTTTGTTTGTTTGTTTTTTAAATCTCTCCTTATACAAATTATAATGATGCAGTTCTGCACTCTAGGTTATCAGGTAAAATCCAGTTGTAAGGCAACCCAAGCAGAACACTGGTTTGTTGACCCTGACGAGAGTGAGGATCGTCCCCGACTTCTCAAACTGCAAGGTCTGGCAACCACATTCATTTCCAGAAGTATATGACTGTTTGGAATCTGATCCCTGCAAAACCCAAATATCCACAGATTAGCTGGTAGTTGAGTGGGGTTTGAAGAACATAACCGTGAACATGAGTAGCTAAGGCGAGCATTGAGTAAGATATATGCACCCAAGTTATTTCCAGCCATAGCCCATGACGCTGAAGCTGGTGGTTCAAAGGTTCCTACCGCTGGGGTGCACTGGCAGTCCCACAGCAGGACCGCAACCATGATCACTGAGGATACATGGCTGCCCACTCACCCAGCACACATAATCTGAGGTTTTGTCAGCTTGATGCCTCTCTGTGAACATTGTGCCAGCTGAGCCACATACTGCCAGTACATGTTAGGTCATCAAAAAATATGAAAAAAAATTGAGCCACAGAAGCAAGTTTGTGCTGGATCAATGCTTTGTGTCATCTGGCTGCAGCATTTTTGAATTGGTACTGGGAGCTCTGAAAGTAGAACACTTATCCATCTTAAGAAAGGAAGGAAAGTTTATTTAAAGTTTAAAGCCATTGGCAGGAGAGTTTTGATGCGTCTTTTAAAGGGGCACATCTGCTCTGTAAAACCAGCTTAATAAAGACAGAGGCAAACTGCACAAAATTTCAAAAAATCAGTTGGAAGAGTATAAGGAGGCTAGAACTTGCATTGTGTCTTTGAGCATGGAAATTTAATCCAGACTAATCAGAAACTGAAAATTACAGGTGTGTAAATCTCAGGGAGATATTTATTTGGGAGCCATGTAGAATTTGAAATAATTACAGTCCATGGCAGCTGTACATATCAATCACAAATTAAAAGTAATATCTAACACTATTTCCAGTTATTCCCTTTTACATATAAGGCAGAATTGCATTGTTTGAGACTTCTAGCTGTATAATTTGATCTTTCCCAGATCTCTCTTAGATTTTCCTTATGAATTTTCATGTATAACAAAAATTATTTGATATCTATGAAGAAAAAATTTGGTTGAATCAGACTTCTGTTTAACTCAGCTATTTTTCTGACTAATAAATATACACAATGTGATAACAACATGGAGTCCTTTTGACTAAAATTGCCAGCAATATGATACAGCTAAAGTGATTATTATCACTATAAATCAGCTGATTGAAATTAAATCAGCAGATAGAAATTAAACTTCTAGATATTTAAAAATACAGTTATTTGATCAAATTACTAAAACAAACAAAAAAACCCACAAAACTTCATCCAAATGATATTTATCTGAATTTGCTCCTAAGTATTGTGGAGAATGTCAGGTGAATAGAAGCAAAAAATTATGGACAGGACTTAGCAATAGAGCCTGTATCAGTCATCTTCTGGACTGCATTCAGTTTGAGGGAAAAAATAAAAAGATAAATAATGATTATCAGCATGGAAAAAGCAAATGTCATATACCAGACATAGCTTATAGAAATGTAGTATAACACAGCATTTGATACACAATAATATCCATCAACTACTTTGCACTATGAGAATTCCAAATTCTGAAATAATTTATAAAGTATCTTCTGTCTCTTAACAGTCAATACAACCCCCTGCACAAATAAATAATAAAACCCAGTTGTTCATCAATATAAACCTATCTTAGAGTTTTCATAACCAAATAAAGGAGATAAAATTGATTTCTTTAGCTGTGTTAGGCTATCAACATTTTTCAAGTGCCTTCGAGTAGTTTGTCTTTCACTTCAGGCTACAATTACATTTTGGTCAAAGATACTACGCTCAGTACACTCTAATCCTCTCCTAAATTCTTTGATGCCTATGGGCCTCCAGTGACCTTATTTAAGCAGTTTCCATCCCAAATGCTGTTCACTGAGAGACAAAAAATATCTAGATATGTTTTGATAAAATAAAATTTTTGAAATATAGAAACAATATTTAACTTCTTGAAACCTGCCTCCCCAGATGTACATATGCAAAAATGTAGCTTCTATGAAGAAACTTCTGTTTTATCTCACAAGAAGAGAAGTTATACATAAGGCAAAAGGCAGGCTAACTACAGCAAGCCATTACCACAACACATGCCATTAGTACTACCCATTCCTATGGTTGATCTAAAAAACTTATTCAGCTACCAACCTCTGCTGATGACCATGTGCACAAATGGATATGTATCCTTTTATGCCAAACCCTAATATCGTCAAACCAAATGCCACATTACAAACACTTCCAGATTAATTCTAGTCACTAATACATCTGAGGAATAAAACCAAGACAAATGCTATGCTCACTTTACCAACAACGAATTGTACTGAAAGGAGAAAATAAATGCTAACTAAAACCAAAACAAACAAACAAGCAAGAAGACACCTGACAAACATAACAAAAACAGTCTTAAGAGAAAATGGAAGAAGAGGCAAATGCAAGCCTCTATTGTTAGCCTTGGAAACATCTGTAAACATTCAGATGTTTGGAGGACTTTTCAATAGGTTGTCCGGACTTCCTGAAATAGGAAACACAGTAACAGCACCAGCTACTTCAGTTTTATTGTGGTCCATAGTGATTACAGGCATGGAGTAGAATACTGTGGGACAGTTCTTCTGGTACGTTTTGTTAATAATTACACTTTTATCCATTCATTGTGGATTTGAAACTGAGGGTGGAATGCCATAGTGATTTATGATTTATGCTAATTTATCTTTTCTCTTCCTCATGAACAAATCTATCAGGTCACGTTATTTTATTTACTTCTAGTGAGTGCCTGCCAGTCATTACTGAATTTTACATACTTACAGGAATGTCTCTATACACATACAAGCATGTAACAGAAGATGACCAGAAATAGTCAAAATATTGATCTAAATAAAGTACATCAGGACACAGCCTAAAAATCATTTTCCTCATTGCAGTCAGAACCCATTCAGCTGTGAAATTTATGAATTATGAAATTTAACATCGAAAGAGTTGCAACTTTGTGGGATTTTATGAATGTGAGAAAATGTTACTGAGCTTTAAAAATTTTGATTAAATGTCATTTTATCAGTTATTTATACTTAAAGTATTCTTGTCACCAAGTCATAGAATCATAGAATGGCTTGGGTTGGCAGAGACTTTAAAGACCATCTAGTTCCAACACCCAAGCCAAGAGGTATCTTGCCACACTATCATTAATGAGTGAGGATATTCCGTTTATAGTAAGTTTACTCATTTTTATGCATCTTTTTTATCTGGACAAAGGAGTATTTCTCAGAAAGATTACTTAAAAGGCCACCAATGAGAAATAGTTAACATGATCTCAGAAATACCAGTTTGCTCAGCATTTCACACTTTTAATTTAACATAAAACTGGTACTCTTCCAACAAAATATGCCTAGCTATTATGGTCTTCATAGAACAAACCAGGGAAATTTATATTATAAAAGAAAGCTGGACTTGGCATTAAACTAAAACATTTGTTTTATGATAAAATAAATGGAAACAATTACAGGTGCCTAATGCTATTAGATAAGCCTTCTTTTTAAGGCTTTTTCTTTTTCTATTTGAAGGATGAAAATTTCACAGATGATAAAAGGAGGAATGCAATGGGGGAAAATACATAGGAAGCAACAATCCTGTCTCTGAAGAGCAGAGACATTTATGTTAATAATTAGGAAAACAGATAATGGAACAGTAAAATAATCTGAATTTGACTAAAGTAAGTACCATTAAAATAATATAGCTGCACAGAAAAATTAGTGCTATGAAATTACTACTGAACATTGAAAACTTTCAATTCCACATTCATGATAGAATATAATACATACTTTCAGTATAGGAGATAGCTTTAACTATGGAAAACAAATCCAGGAAGAATGCAGGACAAACCCAGGATATTCAGAAAGGGTTAAGAGTTGGTTTGCAGCTGGTTTGTTTGTTTGTTTTTGCTATTCTCTGGGGATCTCCCAAAACAGTGAAGACAACTGCCTGCAGTCAGCTTCATTGCATCTCTTGTCCTCTGCACAGGTCCCCAGGTGACACGCAGCTGTTGGTTCTGCTCTAGTTTCAGAGGTCTAGTACAAAATACTTGGCCATTCTCTCTTCCAGAGGCATTCATTTATTTGTTGACAGATTTATTAGAAGTCCCCAGGTGGGGGTGGAGCGGAAGGTGGAGAAGAAGGAAAGGAGTGGGCTGGTGCATTACAGATCGCCAGTGGATTTTGCATTTCTCTCTGTGGGAAGCAGAAGGGCAGGAGAATGCGTTTGAACAGCATCGCTGCTGCCTGCAGAGCAGGCCGAGCCTTGCATGCCCCAGAAAGCTCTCCTGTTTCCTTAGCAACCCTATGGAGAGGTTTGGGGTACCTCAGGCCTCGGGCTTCCTCAGGAGCTGGCAGCTTTCTCTCCTGCTGCTACCTTGCACTAATGAGAATGAACCCTCAAAAGACAGAGAAATATTCTTGATGAAGAAAAGGAGAAAACAAGCAGCTTAATCTATATTCACAGAAACAGAACATATATATATATATATATATCATGATCTCAGGATGGAGATCTAATCACGGAATGGGTGGGATGCAGCTCTAATCTCTTTCTCAAGCAGAAAGCAACATACGCATATATAGCAAGTTATCAATCTACCCTTCAAAGATTAATATGGGGAAGCACAATCCCAAAGTCCTATTGGCAGAAACATATTAGTCTTAAGATCAAGTTTATGCAAAAGTATCTGACTCAGATAAAGCCTTTCCCAGGACTGCCAACAAAGTTCAGCTTGCAAAAGATATTTGACCTGCAACTTGCTCTAGTCTCCTACTTCATGGCAGTTATAAAGGGGAAAAAGAAGTTCGGTATCATCTTAAGAACGCGGATAGTTGTAAAGTATTGAGTGTGCACCAAATGCTGTCTGTGCACCAATTCTGTTACTAATAAGACTGAAATATATTTAAAAAAAATAAAAAGAAAAAGAAAAAAAGAAAAAAAAAAGTTTAAGCATTTAAGCAATGAAACTTATATGTATTGCAAACCAGGAGAGTTTGGGAGAAAGCCTAGTCCTAGTAGGATCAAATAACTCCCACAGTATCCAATCTTATCTGCAGTCATTTGCTGTCCCTGCACTGAGGCTCCTGCCCAAGCTGAAGCAGAACAGCATGAACATAATGTGCAGCCTCACAGCTTCTTTCTTTGCTAGCCCAGCTGTTCTGCACCACTCACACCTCATCCTAAGCTTCTTAGGCTGATGAGCTCTGCTGTATCAGACCACAGCCCTTAAATCCATTCCTATGTAAGAGACGTGAGTCATTGAATCATAGCATCCATTATCCAAACTGTGAATTCAGACATCACTTATGTTTTCCTGAATATAATAATAATTATGGGCTGAAAGAGACTGATCACAGAAGCTACTACTCATGAAGGACTCAGCACATTGGTGAGCTTAATATATGCCATATTCTCTCACCTAGAAGCTTTCACTTTCTTTTAAATCAGTACACCTGGAGAAGGCATTTCATTTGTGAAATAAAGATGTTTCAGAGGTTTTTTTTTGGATTGAGCTATTAAAATGAGTTAAATAGTACCTCTGGATTGAATAGAATTAATGAATGTCAAAACAATACAGAAGCTGTCTATAAAAAGAGTGTATAGTTGTCTGCCATTAATGTGTGGTCATTAACAGAGCTCATTCATTGTGGACATTTTAGAATTTAGGAAGGAGAGAAAACAGGGAATAAACTGGGAAAAGCAAAGCAAACCTTACAAACCTACCAACAGAGGCTGAAGAAAAGGTAACAAACAAAAAGTGGATCTAGCCTGACATTTTGTTAAACAACTGCACAGGAGAACTTAGAAGAAACTGAGATGTTGTTTCCTGTGGTTCAGTAACAGATATACTGCTAGTAAGCAAACGTAGACAGGTTTCTGATCACTTGTAATGGTTCAGGATTAGCACATACAAGCAGAAGCATGCTGGTGCAGCTGAACTCCAAGTACTACTGTAGGGTTGGCTTTGGCAAAGCTCTTTACATCAGCACTGATAACAAAATTGTAGCACTGAAATAATCTTGTGTTTACTCCCATTCTGGGAATCATCCTTTCATTTCCTTTTTCCTCTTTCCCTCTATTTATCCCCCTAAGTAAAGGAGAAAGCTTTTAATCTTCTGAACTGCCACCAGTGTTTTGTCTCAGAACAGTTTTGCAAAATTATAAGCCCCCAAATCAACAATCACACGAATGATTATACAAATTATACTATAAAAGGGAAAAATCATCTTTAATTGCTAGCTTTTGTAGCAAATTATTTCATAGCTTACAATTCCCTGCTACAGAGGATTCAAAATATTACGTTGAAACTCAGCTCTGGATGAAGTGGACCTGCTGTATGCCTGCAGCTTATGCAATGGCTGGAGAGGGTCCTAAACAATACATAACATCACAAATGACAAAATGATGAGTTTTGTCAGAAGGACAGCAAATGTATATTATTAGCTATTAAAAAAGGTTTCATACATACAATGCCAGTTTAGCATTTAAGAAAGCAGATGGAGATAAATTTTATTGAACATACAGATTTTCTATTATACGCACTGATTTAGTTTATTAGATCAACTCTACCCAAATAGTTATTTTGAGATAGGCCTGAAAATGTATTGTTTTTGCTTCGAGAACTTGCTTAGATTCAGTTATCCACAAAAACAATGTTTTGAAAACCATTGCTGGTACAGCCCAGAGAGCTGAACCGATTAACACGTTAGAGCTATCTCAGCAAAAAAAGGCTGACGGGGGCAACTGACAATCAAACATGCATTCCAGCCCACAACAGCTGGACGGCTGCACCTGGGCCTGCCAAAGAGGCCTCAAGCTCCCTGTGGCCTACGGCATGAGGCACGGCCTGCAGGGAGGCGAGGGGTGCCGGCGGCCTGGGGTGCAGGGGCCTGCCTGGGCCTTCCGGCTGGCTGCACAGTTGCCAGGAGACAGTTGCTGAGTTACAACCCAGCCAGCGCTGCAAAACAGCATCGAAGATTTGTGACACGTTGTGGAGATGAGATCTTTCACTTATTGACCGCCTGGGGCTTTATTTCCTCACTTGCGCAGATTAAGCGATTTAGGTATTTAGGAGGGAATGATGTAGAAAGGTTTCTGCCCTTATGGATGGATACATTTCTTGATCCATATTTAATAAGAAACTAAAATGTTTTCGCACTCCTTTTGAAACTGCAGTCATTACACAAATACATTAAAAAAAAATAAATACATTTAAAGAAAATGGAAATAAAACTGCCCAGTCTGCATTTTGGTGTGAAAGTTTGAAAATAGCTAGGTCTGAGGTGGCTGTTCGCATTTCACACTCACAGCTCACACTTCAGTTGCCTCAGAATCACAGAGCAGCTGAGGGTGGCAGGGACCCGCAGAGGTATCAGGTCCAATCCTCTGCTCAAGCAGGGCCACCTGGAACCACTTGCCCAGGACCATGTCCAGATGGCTTTGGAATATCTCCAAGGAGGAGACTCCACAACCTCTCTGAGAAACCTGTGCCAGTGCTCAGTCACCCTCACAGCAGAAGCACATTTCCTAGCATTCAGACAGCACCTCCTTCGTGCCAGTTTTTGCACTTTGTTTCTAGTAGGCACTAGGCCCTACTGAAAAGAGCCTGGCTCCGTCCTCTGTGTACCCTCCCCTTGATCATTTGTATAAACTGATAATATCCCTCCTGAGTCTTTTCTTCTGAACAGTCCCAGCTTTCTAAGCCATTCCTCTTATGAAAGATGCTCCACTCCCTTAATCATCGCCCATGGATCTCTTTCACCAGAGAGCCCAGAACTGAACACTCCAGGTGAGTCTTTCCCACTGCTGAGCGGAAGGGAAGGATCCTCTCCCTCGACCTGCTGGCAGCAGCCCTGGATAATGCATCCTATGGTACCTTTAGCCGTCTTCACCCAAGAGTAAATTGGTAGCTTATTTTCAACCTGGTGTCCATGACCAGATCCTTTTCTGCAAAGCTGCTTTACATCTGCATTTAGTCAATGAATAGTACCACCAGTGACTAAGACAATGGCCTATCCTCTTGGAAGCAGAGGAACAATCCCATTAAAGCCCAGTTGCAGACCAGCACTCCTCACACCTGGCTAGAAATGAGACTGGAGCTTCTACCTATGTCTAAGGACTGGATGCTAGACTGCTTGTTTTAAAGACAAAGGGAATGCAGACTATCAAGTATAACCATACAGCTGAATGCCACCATAAGCGACAAGGGATTCTCTCCGGACAAAAACCCCTAAATTTCCATGCAATCAGACATGGATTTAGGAACCTTCTGAGTGATTACTGATAAGTACCTGGCCTACTGATAAAGGTCCCACATAACTTCCCAAGGGATTTCATTGCAACACTTTTTTTTTTTTTTTCCAGAATGTTCTTGCCATTTTTCTGCAAAGACAAGATGCATTTCATGAAATAATTAATATAAGCAACTATATTTCTCTTATCTTAGAGAAAGGCCTGAGAAATAATACAGAGACATAATGAGACCAAACCATACGCAATTTCAAAAACCCCTCCAGCAGGTGTTGCAGTTAAGGATTATCATCCCAGCTAAGTTAGAGAACTTTGTAGTTAGGGACAAGAATTTCCCCACCCTCAAAGATGAAGTCAAAACTGCCCACCATCCTGTTTTTGTAAATAACCAGTAAAAAGAGTAGGTGGAAATGGCATCACCAGTTCATCTAGATTTATTATGTAGTCTGAAAAAGAAGAGGTAAGGGAGAGTAAGTGAGGCTTCTTGGAAACAGTTATTTTGGATATAGACTAGCTCACTCAGTCCATCATGTCTTCAGCACACATAGGATGGCATCCGATGTATGCCACAGGGCACTGATGTAACACAAAACTCTGAGCCCCAAGGGGCAGAAGGAGCTGCTGGGCAGGCAAAGCAGTCACAATTCTTTGTGCATCCTTAAACTCATTTGTGCATGGCCTCCATGAAGAGCTAGACTAGGCACTGTATCATTGGTAAGACACCTAAATAACAATTTTTTTCTACAATTTAATTTTCTCTAAAGTATTTTAACATTTAACATACTGCTTGAAAATTCTTTTACATCCTTCAGTATGTTCTGAGTGCATCACTGTCTTTGAATTATGCTTAAGATTAAAGCTGATCATTTGTGTACAGACTCAACAGGACAGTGCACAGCACTGAGTGTTTTAAAACTTCACCCCTTTTTCTTCTGTTTTGAAAAATCATTGGTTTATTTCTATCTCTCATTTCTTATCCTTTAAGTTAGAGGTCATTGCCTCTTGTTACATTGTAGCCTATTTTCTAAGCATATCTTTGTTTCTGGAAATATAGACCAAAGCAGAAAGAATAAAGGTAATTACCTATATATTCACTGACTCCTTCATAAAACATGATTTTTCTTTATAAATGCCACTTTGACTCTTGGAGGTTCATCTCTTCTACGACATTTCCAGTGTTTCCGATCTTTGTGATGTTATTACCAGCCCTCCAGTACTAGAAACAAACTTCCTAGTTCAATTCTCAGAGTCATTTTTACCAGAGGAAATTTTGGAATTAAGAAGTCTTATTTCATTTTATTTCAAAATACCAGCAAAGCAGTTACTTCCCATTCCTCTGCTACCAAAGCAGACCAAGAGATAAGCAAGAGAAACTATTTCTGTTCAGAAATTTCATATCTGAGCTACCTTTGGAATATTACCTTGTCCTGATGATTTGTTACTGTTCATTTTGTCATTCAGTTATGAAACCTATGGTGTCTATGAAACCAGACATTGCTCCTCGGGGTAGGCTTATACTTAAATTGATCTAACAGTAAACTGCTATTCTAGTGGCAATTCCTGCAGTCACGACACTTTCTAGGTGGTTCTTGGTGGTTAAGCGGGTCACTGACCCTAGAGTTTTTATTTCTTTCACTTTTCAGACCCTATAGTTTTTATTTCTTTCACTTTTCAGCGGGAACCGTGAACTACCACATGCTGATATCAGCACTAACCCAAGGGGAAAGGCTGGAGCCTGCACTTCAGAACACAAATATGATAAAGGAACCCATAGAGCCGACCTACAGCCCAGACTCCAATTGACCTGAGCAAAATGTGAAATTGCACCCTTGATCTTTATTTTCAGCATCAGGAGGAAGCAGCCATATACCAAATTTCTAATAGTGAACACTAATGCCAAGATTTCACTAAAGTTTTGATCAAAGC
>VXAV01004872.1:386410-405802 GCA_013399715.1 Alectura lathami | reverse complement strand
GATGAGAATATGACGCTCATGTACTTTACAAATCAAACATTTGCCCCTCCCTTTCCTAATAACAAAACAAAGTCTGTTTTGGTAAAAACAATTTTACGTATTACAACCTTCTCTCCAGCTGAACCTGGAGAGCTGGTGGTGTTGGAAGGAGCTCTGCTCCTGATTGTTTCCCTCTTATGATACTACAGAGGGTACCTTCCTTTTTCTGAATTCTCTTTTACTTCCATTATGTATTGACCAACTGCTATTTGCAAGTTTCCCTGGTATGCTTTCTTCAACTCTTCATTTGTCCTCACCTCTTCCGACACTAATTTGTGCTGTATGAACACTTTTGTCTCCTTTATACACAAAGCAATTTTCATATATTCCCCTATCACGCCTCAGACTATACCAAATACTTCATTCCCTTCCCAATACACGAAGCAGGCTTACTTATTCAAAGTATCCACAGTAATAAGAAGTGACCATTTTTGTAATTCAACCTAATTCAAAGTAAGTTTTCATATGCCATTGCCAGCAGAGGTCTTAAACCCATCCTGTGATCACAGAAGTCTTCTCAAATCAATCCCTGTTATTTGTGAAGTTTGACACCTGGAAAGCTCAATTATGGTCATAAAATAAATCATATATTCTTCTGCTGTTTATAATAAACAGAAATGGAAACAAATAGGTATTTTTAATAATCTTGAGAACTGATAAGGCACAAAAGAGCTGAATGCTGCAAAAGGCTTGAAAAAGAAGAGACAGTAAGATTGCATTTACAGGTTAATTCAAAGAAGCATGGTGAAAGGCAAAGTTTGTCCAATTCTTCCATACAACACAACCATCCTTTATGACAATAACTTATTTGAAGCAGTAACTTTGGAGAAACTACTCAAAGCCACTAGTCTAGACATAGTTACATATTTAGTGTGTCAGGACCTGAATAGCTCAAATACAAAAATGACAAAGTACACTTTTTTCTATGAAAACATAGACTTCTAGACACATGGCAGGCGGATGCTCATACTTCAAAATTTTGATATAATCCAGAAAATTTGCTTACTTATCAAGTTTTCTAATTTACAGTACGATATTTCAGCACCATTTTGGCAGGTGGAATAAATGTGGTGTGCTTTGTTATCAGATTAATTCTGCTCCAGTTTGAGCCTGTTCTGTTTCTAACAAATTTCAAGTAATACTTCATCCATCTCCTTATATCAGAATGTCTCCCAGGGTTTCAGTATGCAGTATCATTAACATTTAGCTCGTGCATATTCTGAGTCATATACAAGGATCAGACTTTTTCCTTTGCCTAATCTTTCATCAACCCATTAAATTATATAGCTTCTGAGGCAACTGACATACATGACTTCTCATGAGTGGCATTTCACTTGAAAAGTGAAACCCTGAACTTAAAAACCTCCAGCTTCATTACAAAAAAAAAAAAAAATCTGAAACATCTTATCCATCATTTTTTCCCTAGCTGGCTTTGTATCACACATTAAACGCATATACCTTATTCCTGAATTTTAATACCGTCCCAATTTAACTCAGGAAATTGGGACATAGAAATTTCAATAATACAATAAAGGACTTAGAAAAATAAAAACCTTATAGATCCAAGCCAATATTTTCTAGGAAAGACTTTCTTTGCTGTTTAACACTTACTGGTCAATTATTAGTGCTCTGTCTTATTGGAAGAAAAAAGAAGACCATCAAAAATTAAATTCTACCTCTGTGTCAAGAAATCCAGTTGTACTCAGTGGTCTTTTTTCTTCCAGCACTACTGTAGCAGAATTTATAGCCCAATCTTTTACTAAATCTTTCTGGTTCTCGTTGATAACAGGCCTATTATAATCCTGGCTGTCATCCACTCCAAATACCTGAAAATGAAAGAAACCGTTACACACATTAACCCAATACCATCCTGATATGATGTTCAATGTTAATGGATGGATGGTGGCATGCTGGCTAGTGAGTTCAAGTATTTTTTGTTGCATTGTGCTTATCTGACATCTTGGTGAAATCGACAGATGAAATAGAAGAAATATCTACTGAAATTAAGAAAAAAGAGCAGAAGTTTATGGCAACACTGAAAATTCAGGGAACTGCTAGCTGGAATGGTCACGTGTGAAAAAAATGACACTGATGAAATAAACGGAGAAGACAAAATTATCATAAAATCCATTGCAAGCCCCTTTCCCAGTCAAAGAAAAATCAGTAACTAAATCTACCACATTTTCAGAATTCTGTCATCCAATGAAACCAAGAACTCTAAATGCTTACATTTGCCACTAATACTCTCATTGAGTTACATAATGCAAACAAAATTTTGGTTTTTCATTTCTCAGCAACTTAGCAGACATCAGAAGTTTACCAGATCTCACAAACAATGTAGAATAATCTCATTCAAGATGTGCTTTGATGTGCTTCTTCTACCTTACTGTTTCCTACTGGTGCTTAAAGCAATCCTACCATTTGTGAGAAATAATTTTCCCAAAACATTTAAAACCATTGCTTACAGAAAAAAAGTCTAGAAAATGTTAGGTATGTTTTAATAGTTAACAAGGCAATTTAGTGAGATGGAGTTAAGCAGGACAGCCAGTATGTTGTCTGTCAAATTTCTTGCAAGTCAAAGATACTAAGGAATAACGTTTGCTTTCAGAATTTATATGTATTTCAAAGATACTTCAGAGAGTATTTTCTATTTTATAAATGTACAATTTATAAAATTTCCTTTAAAACTGGCTGCTAGCAAGAAACCATAACATCAAAAATTGATAGTGGCCTTCCAGTACCTGAAGGGGGCCTACAGGAGAGCTGGGGAGGGACTCTTTAGAAGGGCATGTAGTGACAGGATGAGGGGTAATGGCCATAAACTGGAAGAGGGGAGATTTAGGCTAGGTATTAGGAAGAAATGCTTTCCTGTGAGGGTGATGAGACACTGGCACAGGTTGGCCAGAGAGGCTGTGGATGCCCCCTCCCTGGCAGTGTTCAAGGCCAGGCTGGATGGGGCTCTGAGCAACCTGGTCTGGTGGGAGGTGTCCCTGCCCATGGCAGGGGGGTTGGAACTAGGTGATCTTTAAGGTCCCTTCCAACCCAAACCATTCTATGCTTCTAGGATTATATGACAAAGAAAATGATTTTCATAAATGTTATCCTCCTGTAAAAAATGACTTGTTCGAAAGAGAAAGAGCTATAAGGATTTTTTTTTTTTTCTAATTCAGTTTTGCACAGTAAAGCTAGAGGCCTAGCTGAATAAAATCCTGCACAAGGTTAGTGTATTTAAAAGTGATTCACCACTAGATGGCCACAAACCATAATATTTATGTCTGAGAAGAAGAAAAAAATTTTAAGCATCCAGTCTCTGCTAATGCTTCCCAAACTTGCAATAAATACGTAAGGTCATGTCTCTATATTCTTTTGCATGCATTGGTGAAGAATATTTTATTAATAGTGGTTTCCTTTTCCTTAATGATACACTTTTGACTTGTAAAGTCGTAGCAATTTTTGAAGGCAGAAATAAACTAGTTATCATCCAGTGCCTTTCCTTGAATATACCATTACTCTGCAGCAACTCTCTCCTTGTTTAATACAGTTCCATCAACTGGCCTTCCATGTTCTTAAAAATTAAAGGAAATTCTGACTTTACCACAGAAGCACTTGACAGAAAACATGAATTCACGTTTCTGTAGCTAGAGGAATCACGACTACCGGAGTAAATTGCTGCCTGTAAATTTCTTAGTATTAGCTGGTGGCACATTCATGTGCTACGTCAAATGTCTTGTACAACAAACATCACCTAAGGCTTCTGTCTTTCAGCATCAACACTCTCAGTCTTGAAGCCCTCTTTAAGCAAATTTTGTTATTCTTCTTCCATGACTAAAATTACTGCAAAAGTAAATTGGATTTTTTTTTTTTTGTGTGTGCGTGCATGTGTAAGGCAATATTGGTCACAAGATCCAAGTAACAGATTTACCTCCTAATACTTCTAATGCTCCCGCTGCAAATATAGTGGGGGTATCATAGACTGGATCAGATACAGCAAATATTTGGGAAGATTATTATTTGAAAAGAAAGGAAAGCATCTTCTTCAGTAACTGCATAATTTGCACTACACATTGAGCGTACATCTAGGTGCACTTGTATGCACATGCACCTACCCTGCCCAAGTTGCACTGCCATACTAGCTCAAAGCTCCTCAGGAAGGAGGAGATTCACACAAGGGTGATCAAGCCCAAAGACTAGACTTCTGAACGGTGGTATAAAATACCCCTTTAAAACAGACAGCATTAACAGATAATTAAGGCTTTATATATGCAAAAGTTAAGGCAACTCATGCTTAATATTTGACAAAATATAGAGCATCTCTGACAGCAGAAAATGAATACCTCAGGATTAACTGATCTACTTGCATTGTCTGCCAAATAATGAAAATACAGAATCATAGAATCGTCCGAGTTGGAAGGGACCTTTAAAGGCCATCTGGTCCACCTCCCCTGCAGTGAATAGGGACACCTACAGCTGGATCAGGTTGCTCAGAGCCCTGTCCCTCAACACAAACAGCCATGAGATAACCTGTGGGCTTGTGCTGGAAGCTGTCTTGCTACCATTTAGAAAAATGCTACTTGTACTTAACAGGTTGCTGTGATAAAGTCTGGGGGCAAACACTGGGCTGCTGTGGTTGATGCCTGAGCAGATGAAGGCCTACATCTTCTTACAAAGACTGAATGACATTCAGTCATTCCTCTGAGATTTCTGTTATTTAAATAACTTCATGATTTCAAAGTCTAGGAGATAACTAAGTCAAATACACAAAGAATATCCCAAGGAAATGCTGGTGACACCCTACCACTGCATCTCCGATCTATTCACACGAAAAGAGTGAAGCTTCTATCTGTAAAGCTTGCATTTGTCAGAAGCAGCAACCACAGCCTTAACAAGCAGCAAGTACCATCTGTATTTTGATTAACTGTGGTTTTGAGAAGGAAAAAAATGAAGCCAGATTACAAGATGCAGGTTTGGACATGGCTGAGTTGTTTGAAAACTGAGAGGAATGCATTTATTTATTTATTGCTGAAAGACATTCATTTTGTGACTTAGAAAACTTTATGAACCAGCTCAAATCACAGATACCCAGCATAGAGCTGAGTCATTGAAAAAACTAAAAAAGCACAAACCTTCACTAAATCTCCTGCACTTGCTTTTATTTTTTTTTTAATCACTGTAAACAATAAGACTTTCACAAAATCATGATTTTTTTTTTTTTTTTTAGGAGAGTGTAAGGAATAAGGAGTAGTTGTTTTTCTTTTAACTTAGGCAGTTGTAAGTAACGTGAAGAAAACAATTACTAGCATTTTTTTCTTCCTTATTCAAGATATTAATACTGTTTTTAAAAGACGTCAATTCAAAATGAAATTATAAACCCATTGAGAAAGAGACCCAAAAAACCTACTTCTAAACTAACCACTTCCTCACATAGGCTATAACTCCGCAAAGCTGAAGTTTTCTGGCCTGGCTCAATCCTACTATTGTTCATTTTTACAAAGTGGTATTTTAGCAGAAAGATTAGATTATTTCATCCTCAATGCTGTAACTTTCATGAAGTTACAAAACTGAAAACACAATCATAGTTTTCCCAGAATCCCTGAAATAGGACTGATGGGGGGAAAATCTATGCACTGACCCAGTCTGCAGCATTACTCGGGGTTGCCACAGTATCTCTGCCACAGGGTTGTCATGTTGGCACTGCCAGAAATGTTGTGTAAGCTGTGGCTGTGTGGTTTATAAATAACTGCTTAATTGTTAGAGGCATGAAACAATCTTCTCTGCAAATCAGACTGTTTTGAAAGCAAACAACAGTAACATCCCTCAGTTCCAGAAATGTTAACACAAGGTTGTTTAACCTGAAATTCAATTGCTCTTTTACACAAATGGATTAACAGGTAACAGACAGACTGCAGCCAGTGTTTGGTCACCAGGGAAGAGTGACATTGACAAACTGGAGAGAGCTCAGTGGGGGCGGCCCAAATGGCCAAGGCTGGAGCACTTTCTTTCCCTGTAGGAGGAATCTGGGGGAGCTGGGCTCAATCAGCCTGGGGAAGGGAAGGCTTTTGGATGTGCCTAACAGCAGTCCCTAGTGCCTACAGGGGGCAGGGGGAAGGGTATCAAGATGACCCAGCCATGCTCTTCACAATGGCGCATGGCAGGAGGACTAGGGACAACTTGCATAACTTGAAACATGAGAGATTCAGATGTCATATAAAGGAAAGCTTTTTCAGCCTGAGGACACCCAAGCAAGGTTGCCCAGTCCCTGTCATTAAAGGGTTTCCGAGACGAAAAGGAATAAAGTCCTGGGCAGCCCGTCTGACTTCAGAGCTGGGCCTGCTCTGAGCAGGGCATTGGACTAGAAACATCATGAGGTATCTTCCAGCTTATGTGATCCCACTGGCTTTGATAACAGCAATCCTAGACAGTAACTTACTATCTCAGGCCTACCTTCTACCTCAGTCAGTCATACGACAGCCCAAAGTGAACTCCGATGATAACCTCCCAGTTGCAGAATCACTAAAGCCGTGGCTAACATAATTAGCAGGAAAAAAAAGGGAGTTCTTGAAACATACTTTAAAATGTCAAAGCAACAAATGGTAGATTCTCCAGAGATGTCCCTACAACACTCCATTTGCATGCTGTAAAACGAATGGACACATCAGCAGGCTAAAAACACAGCAAGTCCCAAAGAATCACAGTATTACTTGTTGGAACACAAACTCAGTCTGACAAGTACAGGTGAAGTACAAATCAACTGATGGCAAAGTAATTGTACCTTGCTGTAGATATTAATAAATTCCACCAATTTATCTCAGCAACAGTTTCCCCATATTATAATTTAGAATATAAATTTACCTACATACACTAGTCATTAAAAAAAAAATCCAATAAAAAAGTAACAAAATCTGTGTAACACAAGCAATAAGTATTGGTGTATTTTTTGGGACAGCATAAGTTACAGGACAAACTCTGAACACATGTCTTGTTCTACACTATAAGGGCTAATTTTGGAGAAAGGAGAGTAATCTCTTTTGGCAGGCCATGCACATTTTCCTGTGAAAGCAGCTCATGACTCAGAGCACACCTGCTTGTCACAGTAGCTGAAGCCAAGCTTTACCACAAGCTAGCTTTAGTGATCAGTTGTTGGTCGTCTTCACTCTACATCCCTCAGTAGATGAGTTAATGTTACATACTATTGATAACTATGTTATAGGTCAGTATAATGACTAAGACTAATTAGCAAAATTGATGATTCTCTAAAACTTATTGATTTGAGACAACCTAGAAATTAAAATAAAAATTGGTCAGAAAAGTTGAAGGCAGAGGAAACATGGAAGAAAATGGGATTGCTAAAAAAAAAAATTCAAACCAAACACTTCACATTTCCCTAATGTGCTTTATCTAAATTTCTAAGTACTTGAGTAAGAATCCTTTTTTTTTTTTTTTCCTCCAGTTTGATCTGATACCTTTCCAGTTGTGTCCCATTCACATTCATGCCAGAATTCCTAATGTCAGGACATTAAAATTAACATTCTGAAATTAAAAAGTAAGCATAAAGTTTAACAGTTCATGATGATCACCTTGCAGCTCTAGAATACTACATACAATCATAGAATCATAAAAGTTGGAAAAGACTGCTAAGATCACCCAGTCCAACCGTCAGCCCATCACCGCTACGCCCACTAATCCATGTCCCTAAGTGCCACATCTACACGTTTCCTGAACATCCAGGGAAGGAGACTCCACCACCTCCCTGGGCAGCCTGTCCCAATGCCTGTCCACACTCTCAGAGAAGAAGTTTTTCCTAACATCCAACCTGAACCTCCCCTGGCACAGCTTAAGGCTGTTACCTCTCGTCCCACCACTGTTACCTGGGAGAAGAGACTGACCCCCACCTCACTACAGCCTCCTTTCAGGCAGTTGTAGAGACCAATAAGGTCTCCGCTGAGCCTCCTCTTCTCCAGACTGAACAGCCCCAGTTCCCTCAGCCGCTCCCCCTCAGACTTGTGCTCCAGGCCCTTCACCAGCTTCGTTGCTCTTCTTTGCACATGCTCCAGGGCCTCGATGTCCTTCTTGTAGTGAGGGGCCCAAAACTGAATGCAGCACTCCAGGTGCAGCCTCACCAGTGCTGAGTACAGGGGGTCACCTCCCTGTTCCTGCTGGCCACGCTATTCCTAATGCAAGCCAGGATGCCCTTGGCCTTCTTGGCCACCTGGGCACACTGCTGACTATTGTTCAGTTGGCTGTCGACTAACAACCCCAGGTCCTTTTCCTCTGCACAGCTTTCCAGCCACTGTGCCCCAAGCCTGTAGCTTCGCATGGGGTTGTTGTGACCGAAGTGCCGGACCCGACACTTGGTCTTGTTGAACCCCATGCAATTGTCCTCACTACTTACTCAGTACTTGAGGTCCACTCTTCAAGTTCACCATGCAAATAATTTCTGAACATACAGACATCAATGAAGAAAAGGTCTTATTTGAGACTCTTAATATGTTCTTCCAGTTTCAGAGCAAATTAGACATGCTGGAACAGGGATTCTGTTCTTCTGCATTAATACACTTACTACACAAAGCATTAGAAAACATTCTGAAGACCGTTAACAAAAATTAGGACCATAAATTTTATTCAATCTGAAGAATTCTATCTAGGTTTAAAAGTTTGAGCTTCTAAAGCTTCCCTCCACAGTTTTACTATTCTAGTCTCAAGATAAAGGATATATAGTAAGTAATACTACAACTAAGAAAACATAAAGAACAAGTACATAATCAGGAGAGGATACTAGTTACAATTCAGAAAGCTGTACCTAGGAACCTACCCATTAATGATGATACTGCTGAACTAGAAGTAATTGAAGAATTGTCCATCTTTGAGTTCTGACCCTAACAACAGTTAAAGCCATGTTTTGGAGAGGTACCAGAAAATATGATCATTTAAATGCTGTTTATTTCAGTGCAGTCAATCTGTACACAAGTAGCAGAACAACGCCTCCAGACAAAAGTACATAAAAAGGAATTCGAAGATGAATGGCTAAAGGGTAAGCTGAATCCAAACAGAAGGCAGGCAAGGGACATGGGACTGTACAGCACAGTGCATTAAAGGTAGGACCATGGCAAAATAAACACGGAGCAAGTGATTCAATTTGAAATATTGTATTTGCCATCATAAATTGAATGGAATGTAAATTATAATAGCAATTATGGTTCATAATTTTTTAGGGGAAAGGAAGATGAGTATGTTTGACTGTCAGGAAAGTCAAACAGAAGTAAATTTCAACAACTGAGCTGTGAACTGATACAGTCAAACCAGGAAAAAAAAGAGAGGGAAGAGACATTGGAAACACAAGCTGGATTAAGACATGGTTTGATTATGCTAAGCAAGGACAAGAAAGTGTAAATAAGCCAAAACTCTAAACGGTTGACTGACAGGAAGAGAAGATTTTAAAGAGAAGGGAAATGGAGGAGGCTTTGGATCCATTTTGCAGATAAACTTGGCAATGCTGAGCTTAGTGTTCAGACTGAGCTCCGTGTAATTCTTCCTAAGAAGTTAGTCTGGACATTCATAGTATGCATTAAGTTAGTTGTTAGAAGTCAGAATTTCTGATTAATTTGGGAAGAAAAAAAAGGGCAAAGGACAAAACACTTTCTCTCTCCCCTTGAAGAAATTTGATGAACCAGAGTAAAATGCCTGTGTTCATTTTGCGTTTAGCTACTGCATGAACTGTGTTCAACCAAGTTGCTTCGGAGATGCCTGATTTCAACAGTTCATGCTTGTTCTTGGCAGCTAGACTAGCCACTGCAGCCAAACAGTCTGTGTCCTGTGCAGGGAGTATCTCATGAATAGGCACGGATCTTCACAGAAGCTGTTTATGGCATTTTAACTATATATTGAAGATACAGAATGCAAGACACACTGTTATAAAAAAAGCTACGTAGGCAAATGAAGATCAATGTGCCAAGACTAATGACTTCCTCTTACCAGAAGCCTGTTACAGATTTACATGCATACATATTTTGTACTTGTTTGCTATATAATGAAAAATTCATTTTCTTTAGAATTCCAAATTCAAAAGGAAATGGTGAGTTTAGGGGACTGTAACACTCCTCATCCTCCCCCATACAGGAGGAAAAAAAAAGTTACAAACATTCTGCATTCTTGCCAAAATGTATACGATCAGATGATTTGATAGGCTCCAACTCTTTTTTATTTATTTGTGTGTATTTTTAATTGCATTCATAAAATACAGTCACATTACAACCAAGACACTAAGAAGGGTTAAAAGGCATTCTTTCTGGAAGAAATCATTGAAGCAATGGTGAAAGCAATTACATTCACAGAGTGTGAAAAGACAGATGATCTGAAAGCCATTTTCTGAAAATAGATACATCTGCCTTGGTTCCTTAAACAGTCATTTAAATGTTCAGAGATTTTCTTCTCCTAACTTACTTCCTGCCCTTTGATTCTTTTCACATAGTTTGTCATTTATGCTACTGCGAAAATCTGCCCAGATGAGTTCCACTTCTAACATACCATCATGATAAGTACGTTATGTATTGTAGGGCAAAACATTTCCCCCTTCTCTGTTCCACTTGCACTGTAAATGCACGTTTTTGGACAAATAGAGTTTTATTAAAAGAGACCAGAAGATGCATTTTCTAACGTATCTTAAGGATCTTAAAAACATATATCTACCTATATGTATGTTTAGATGTACGTAGACCCACGTTTTAAACCAATTCCCGCTGTGCCTTGCAAGCTATTTTACCAATGGTGGAGAACATCTGAATCAGTCTATACTTCTCACTGAGCCAGACTGATATATTAGAAATGCACCTATGTAATGAAATGCCTACTTATAATTTCAAAATATCTAACATAACATTAAACTTGTCAGTCCACAATTTTTCATTTAGTTACATTATGCAGGTACGTTCATGCTTCAAGATAACTTTGGGGTTTGCAACAGAGGAGATCAAGTAAACAAGCTTTCACAGAATCACAGAATGTTGGAGATTGGAAGGCACCTCAAAAGATCATCTAGTCCAATCCCCCTGCCGAAGCAGGAACACCTAGAGCAGATTGCACAGGAACGCATCCAGGCGGGTTTTGAATGTCTCCAGAGAAGGAGACTCCACAACCTCTCTGGGCAGCCTGTTCCAGTGCTCTGTCACCCTCACTGTGAAGAAATTTCTCCTCATATTTAAGCGGAACCTCCTATGTTCCAGCTTGCACCCATTGCCCCTTGTCCTGTCACTGGATGTCACAGTGAAGAGCCTGGCTCCATCCTCCTGACACCCACCCTTTACATATTTATAAACATTAATGAGGTCACCCCTCAGTCTCCTCTGCAGTTTTAAGTGCAGCTTTCTGCACACTTAGAACAGTGTCATGGCTGAAAACAGAGTTAAGGAAAAACGGAGTATTCCATAGCATATACATCACGGCACCCTGCTCTCCGGGAAAAGGGGAGGGGGGCGAGGGGGAAAAGCCGCAGTTTGTGGAGCTGCGTCAGGTTGGTGCGGTGGGGCGGGCTCTGGCACTCGGGGGTCTGGCTCTGGGCGGTCGGGCTGGGGCATGGGTGAGAACTTGCCTTTTTCTGTAAGTTAATTGTTCTACTCCAAATCTTTTACATTCAAACTTACTATCATAGTTATACTTATTCTCGAGTTCTGCCTTTTATTTTCCTGTCACTTTCCCTCCTTCCCCCCCACTGATACTGGCCACCGGCAGCTGCCGGCAGCCTCGAGCTTGCTCTCCAGAGGAGGAGGGGAAAGCGAGCTACTGTTGTGAGATACCGAGGGTTTAAACCACAACAAACAGATGAAAAAAACACTACCAAAAACATGCAGTCAAAAATTAAGCTGTTTAAAATACGCTTTTTTAGAAGTTACTGGTCTACAGTAATACCTCAGGCTATTTTGTCTATGACTGACCTCCAAAGTCACCTTGCATATAAAAATGACCTAATATTAAGCGGTTTCACTCTTGCTTATATCACAAAACCAATAAAGACTCTCTCATTAGGAAGCCCAAGCTCAGCAAGGAGAAACAAAGCTGTCCTTGAAGAATGCAACTTTAACCAGTACCTTGATATAGTATGAGCAGATACACCCCAGGAGCAAAACAAATAGGGAGATTACGTTTTATTGGAATGCACATCAACATGCACAGTGGAAGAAAAAAAAATTGAAACCAACTGAAATACAGGTATCAGCATAAACAGAAAGGTGAAAAATGTAGGAAATGAAAACAGAAAACCTGGCATCCTCCAAACACCAGCACAGCATCAACTCCAAAACCATTACAGTTATTGCAGATTTTTAAAGAGGAAAAAGAATCCCACGATTGTGTCAACAGAACAATGTTCTATGTATGCTCTACATGCACTGTATAATCAAGTATATCAAATAATTGAAGGAAACAATTTGGGGACAAAAGAAAATTTTATCCAAGGCCAATGTTTCCATATACACAAGTTGCTAAAAATTTCCAGATTCCCTGATCAGCAAGGCTGATGAGATTCAAAACAGACAACTTCTATTCTTACTCATTCTCTTCCCAGACATGCAAAGTTTAGCTCTGCCATAGTAACTAGAAACCAAAACCCTCACAAATACTCTCTCCACACCCCAAAAACCCCCAAAGAGCTTGCACAAAGATCACTGAGTTGCTCCTTACTTACTGCAAGATCCTCACAAAAATATTTGATATTCCAAACACAGAATTATTTGCACACTCACTTATTAAAATCTATTAGTGATATTTTGCTTTATTGAAAACACAAAACTCACTAGCCTGACAGTCTGCAGTCTTTCTGTTAACAAATAGGAAGATGAACTGCAGAAACTTCATTCTTAATTCTTCCACTGAGAGACTTACCTTTTCTGTGGTTCAGGAACATTTTTTACCTGATACAAATGATCAGAAATTCCTTCTATTAGAACAAATGTAATTTTAAAATTTTAAAATACATATAGTTGATAATTCAGTGCAAAATAGAGAGCAGCTGCCAAGTGTTATCAGAAGAAAGCATTAAACCAACCCAAAGGGCAAAACTGGATGTAAACATGAAAAAAAAATCCTATGAGCGTGCTCCATTTACTCCTCTATTTTACGTGTTAAAAGGACACTGAAAACATGCTTTAAAATCAAGATCCTGAATTTGTTCTTGCTTTCTATTCAGCTGTTAGTTGCGACCTGCACTGCTGCTAGAAGGAGATGCGGCTGTCTGAAGTTATTTGTATTGTAGGCTTGTTATGTTCAAGGTGGTCTTTGTAGTATGTAAGAGCTGCTATTCCCCTTTACTTAGTGATGAAATGACTCTCAACTTTAATTTTAAAAAGGCCTCTGCAAATATAATAAGAGTATCTATTATTCGATCATAACTTTGTTCCACATAATTCATGTGGAATTTGTTTTCTAAATATTTGCCTGGTAAACAACTCATATATCTGTATGAACTGAAGTGACACCTGAACACCTAGATGTAAACCATCACTGGCTAATCAAAGGACTTTAAGGATGCCAGCTTCATTGCCGTTTTCCAAGTGATCTCTGCTTACAAAACATTAACACAAAATATTTTTACTGGAGAGAACAAGTGAAAAGAAGACAAAGTTGTGAGGAAGGGAACTGATCTCACACAGAATTAGTGTTTTAAAAACTAAAGTTGACAGAGGAGCCCATGGAAACCCATGGTAGCATAAAAATGCAAGTAAACTACTGATGGGCTTAAGTAAAAACAATAACAAAAAACAAACAAACAAAAATAAACAGAAATCAAACAAAAAAACCCGTAAGCCATAACCTTTTTCCTCCTGTGGTAGTCTGGTTTTGATACTTGTCCTAGAACATATATATTTATTATATTTTGAAATAGAAACAAGTGAGAAATGTTATGATTGTTTCTCCGTCTCCCTCTAATAACATAGCTTAATCAGTATAAAATTCAAGTTTCTTTTCTTTTTTAAACTTGCTGTCCAAGATTTTTGTTTCAACAGAACTGACACACTATTTCTAATCATCCAAAGCTGGCCACGTGTCAGCGGTACTTACTCCCACTGAGGGAATCTAACTGACAACACAGCAGAAGTAACTGCTAGTATTCCTGTGAGGTAATTACATCTGTTCCTATTATGGCTGATTAAGAATGGAAATTAATTGACATATATGACTTAAGCAGGCATATACAGGTCTTTTAAATATATATATACACACATACATATGTTTAAAACTGGAAACTACCTGCTTACCATTTTAAGTCCTGCTTATTTTTTTGTCCTAAAATCAAATCTATTTTTTAAAAAATTGTTAATTTGCAAACAATCTAACAACTTCTCTTTTCCCATTCACTTCGGTCTTGTACGCATTTACATTGGTTGTTTTCACTGCAGTGACCTTGCTTGTCTGATCTTGACTCTTGCTCAGTCTTAATTTTCACAGGCCCAACAAATTTCCTTGGTGTTGAAAGCTGTGAAAGTTCCATGCCTTGATTTTTTTTTTTTTTTGGAGCCATTCCTTCTAGGCAAGATAGAGTCTATTCACAGCCATCACTGCAGAGAAATGATTCTACCCATCTCTTAGGGAAAAGTATTTCACTGAAAGGTTTTCTCCTCTGTTCCTTAGAAAGTGTCTTCCACTTTCCGTGTGATTATTTTTGTATCTTTCTCACATTCCCTTTTCAAATGCCTGGCCTTAAGGTGTTCAAGAAGAAAAAAAAAAAAGTGTAAATTCTTTGTTTTACATCTCTTTCGCTTTAGTCTTTTCTAGAGACCGAAAGAGTAGTGGAGGAAGAAATGGATCCTTAAATGCAATGAAGATGTTTAATAGAGCAGGACAGCATCCTTTACTGATTATTACATCAATTCGTAAGTATCTGTTCTCCTTGAATATTTCCTAGAATCACTAGAAAAAGATTACATTAAGCAAAACCAGTACTTTTGAAGGCAACGGTATGGCACATTAAAGTCTTAACCACTATCTTAAGATTACATAGACATTTTTCTGAGAATCCAAACTTTGATTTCCTAAATACCTCTCTTGAATCCTAAACTCACAGAAGCATTTTTAATAATTACTTGATTATTGACAATTTAATGACATACTTGCATGCATGTTTATGTTCTTATATACTTTTTGAAAAAGAGCAAAGTCTCTGCCTACAAGAGTAAAGCTATGACTAAGGCTTTGCAAATGAAGAAGTAATAAAAATTAGTCTGAATATTCCCATTCTTTCTTCCAGTAAAAAGGATGCAAAAAAATAAGGACAAAGTAAAATAACACCTAAACCGCCAAGCATTTTATTCCATAGGAGATTCTTAAGGTAAACTAGACACGAATTTTAGCACCACTCTAACTTAAATTGCTACAGATGGACTGTTTGCACAATTTGTGCAAATGTTCTAGAAAGTTATCCTTGCGATTTGTAGTGCATTTTCTTCCCAAAGCTAGCAAATACAACTGGTGAATTTCAATGAATCTTCTGACCCAAGGGACACTCTTGAATGAGACTCAAATTCTGCCGGCTGCTCAGAAAAAAGACTGACTTGTCAACAAAGAAAGAGAGGTGGTGCTGGAAGTAGAGTTTAACTGCATGCCAACTATTCACTTAAACACTCAAGAAAGCAGCACAGCAGTTAGCAGGCTAGCACAAGCCCGTGTCTGATTCCTCATCTACCTTCAGCAAACTGAAAGAATCCTCAGCACCAGGGATTTAAAAATGAGCGGGAAACAAAACTGAGATGAGCTGGAGCCAGAAATTTTGGCTTACATTTGGCTTTGACTTTCTGCACTGGCTGTTTTTCTGCATTTCATAAAAATAGTATCATACTACTTGCATATTACCAAAGCAAAGAAGAATTGTGCAGCAATACTTACTTGCAAAAATGCAGTATCTATGAAATGGATCTTAAATAAAAGTGAAAAGATACAGGAAATCCCAAATAATAAACATTTCTGCTTTACTTTCTTGTGAATCTTTAATTTCTAGTGGTGACACCCACCTTCTGGGTTAGCAGTAAGGGGTATTTATGATATCCAAAAGTTTTTATACAGCACTACAAACATTAACCAATACTTTATTATCATCCTTAACACTTATATTCACCTCCTGTCCTTGAATCTGTCCTGCAACAGAGATATTTCAAGACAAGAAACCTGGCTACAGATATCCCTAAGAGATATTAAAGACCAGAAATATTTGAAATCTCAGACAGTATTTACATTCTTACCTAACACTTAAATTCTCCATTTCAAAGTGTTGTTTTTTTCTGTAATTTTCAAATAAATCCTGTTGTACAACTTTACTGACTAAAAGCTGGACTTACCAATTTTGTGATACAACGCAACTGAAGACTTATAAAAATTAAAGGTGTTTGTAGTCAGTGAGTGAAAGTAACGACATTCTTTAATTTTTACTTGCTCCATTCTGTAGTGCTTTTAGCTCTCAGAAATTCTTCCAATATTTACACAAAAAAATCAAGAGTCTCCTTTTCAGGATCGATAAGATCTATTAGCTTTATGCTTTTATTGAAGGAAATCCTCTTTATTTTGATCCTCCCACACAAATGCTCCATTAACACCTATAAGATTTCCCATTTCCCCACTTGGTCAGTATTTTTCTACAAAATTAAAAAAAAACTAGTTTGCCTTTTTTTTTAAAAAAAAAAACATTTAGCCAAAACTAAAAATGTTAATGCATTTGTTCAGCTCTGAAAAAAATTACAGACATAGAAAAAACAATTCTTAGATAATTCTATAACAAGCAATGAATTTTCTGTTAAGTAGGCCAAAAGTATGCCTAAAATCAGATACCAGCGCCCTGCTTCAATGGATGATTTGAGAAGACAGAGCAATAACAGGAATAAAAAATCCTGCTCACGAGTCAGTTAAGACAAACGATTAAAGGCAGTTTCTCCAGTTCATATCTTCCTATTGAAACCAAAGAATGACGATTTCTATTTTTACCTATTTTTGGCTGTAAGCAAAAGTTATTTGGTCATCATAAGGTTCCTAAGCCTATCTATATACACATAGTCAAGCTATGAAAATGATGTCACTATCATATAAACATTTTTTGAAAATAAAAGTGTACATATGCTTCCTTCTTTATAACAGATGCTGAAGTTTAAGTGATTCAGTCAAAAAAAGCATTGAATACACTTGTTTTATCAGCAAAGAAAACATTTGCAATGTATTTCTATATGATAATTTGGATGGAAATGATTTGTATACCAAAAACTACAAAGACTATAGGATTTTAAGAACAAGCGAGTATTTCTACATGAGACCTAATAAAGTGTAATCAAACAATTGTCATAAAAATACCAGCTAATTTAATGTTGTTCCTTAGTAATTTGGCAGTACTTAACCTTTTGAAAACACACTAAAACTAGCAAGATAAAAGAACAACAATATCAGACAGGAACAATTTTTAGTCAGATGCCTGATTCTGCTTTTATAATATTCTGTATATCACAGTTATACATTGACTTGTAAACTTACATTATTGCAGCAGCTTTAGTAAGTAGAATTGAACGGGTAGACTGTTGCCCACACAACACCTACCAGTTTAGCATCGGTACACACTTTACGTTTCTCACCTTGTCAATCATTTTACGGGCTTCCATTTCTTCAGAATTGGGATTTTCCAGCTCAATAGTGTAAGTACCTTTGTCACTCTGGTCATCCTCATTGTCCTTCTCAGTAGCAGCAGAAATATGTTGGCTTTTCAGCTTTTTGTCCATCTCCTGGTTCTGGCTAGGCCTATGGCCAAGGCTTCCTGAACTCCTTAACAATGCAGCTTGCAAGACAGGTAAAGCAGCAGAGGGATCTTCTGATTTTTGTTTCAACAGCTTTGCATGAACACCGTGTACTGTTCTGTGATGTGACGAAGTAGCTTGCACAGATGAAGGGACTGCTTTCTCTCCTGATGCAGGTTTTGCTCTTTCAGCTCGCACATGAGGGGTTGGAGATGGAGATTCTGAGCACAGAGCTCCAACGTTCTGAGAAAAAGAGTAAGAACGTCTCTTTCGAGGATGGTCTTCATCAAAAAACTCAATCATAAAAGCAGTCTGACTCACGCCAGCTTGCTCTTGCTGCTTCTCTGTGGAATGGACTTTCTGGTGTGACTTCTTCAGCTCTGCATGATGGTGCCTTAAGTGCTCCTCCAGTGCTGCCCGCTTACTGTAATGCCGGTGCGCGCCAGCATTTTCCGAATCACTCTGCGTGCCATCATCATGCTTATTCCCTACAGTCAAAGAAAAAGAACATATAGCACAATGAAACTACAAACAAAGAAACAAACTCAACACACGCAAAGAAACTAGCAAACTAAGAAATAATTTCAAATTGGTTTTCTGTGTAGAACCAAACACCCTTCTGTAGCTGCCTCTGCAAATTTTGTACAGCTGCTGCTGATGCATAAGCTGAACAATAACATCAGTGTATTTGAATTACCCTTTTCATCACCATTTTAGTCTGCAAATACTTATCAGTGATATACAAAAGGCAGTATTTTGCTAGCTGTATTGCAGCATGGAAACAACTTGTTTCCCAGTTATATTAGCTTTGTAATACGGCCAGCTGATTGATTACAAATGACCACTGAAACATTCTAGGCAGGGTTAAAGGAAAAAGAAAACCCTAAGACAGTCCTTCTGGTAGATGAGAAAACCTGTCAAGAGCCACAATTTATATTGCTAGATGGCTTTCCCTCACTCAATTACAACAGTTTATCATGAGAAAATTCTACTGAAAATTGAAATTAATTCTTTATTACTCTTTCCAAGAAGTACAATGAATTATTCCATCACTCATTCCTCTCAGCATCTGATGCATGTATGCTAAATGGCTCTTATTACTTATTCATTCCTCAAACTGCTTTGAGATCTGTGAATAAGGACTATGTATTTAATAAATCATATATGCACATACAAATATACTTAGTAATGATGCCTGAAAAATGTATGAAGACTGGGTACTCATACACTGTAAGTCACATTTAATACTCAGCAACCTTATGTACAATTAAATAGTCTACACTTACAAGTTTTAGTGCAGTTCCTGCAGTTTTACCTTCTTTAAATTCTTTTGGATCAACACTTACTTATGTATACAGAGAATGCACAAGTAATGCACAAGTGATTTCTTTTTTTTTCCCCTTCAGGAGAGGATAGCTTCTGAAGGTTTTCCCACTCTCACAGTTAGGACATGCAGCTATTATTCATTTAAAGGGTAACGATATGTTGGGGAACCTTGCCTAGCAGAATAACAGCACTGAATACACAGCAGAAATCTTTACTGATTTTTTGTTTGGCACAGAGACCTCCCTTTGTTACCAATCTGTACAGTGATTAAGAAAAT